>SNQJ01S0211222.1:4249-20173 GCA_010110895.2 Picea sitchensis | reverse complement strand
AGAGAGCCAACATTACTCCAGGTTACAAAACAGGCAAGATAAATCCTACATCGCCTAGGGTGGATGAAGTACTTCAACCGCTTGCAAGGTTATGACACAAACGTCGCACTCAAATTATTTCAAAACCTGCAAGGAGAAATCTCTACAGTGCAAGGCATACAAATATCAGTTACCCCAGAAATCATAGCAGAAGTCACAGGCCTCCCTAACATGGGCATTCAATGGACAGGGAAATACACAAAGCTGAGGGAAGTCGTGGAATCTTTCATAGAACCTGAGGAAGAATTGGATAAAAAAGGAAAGACACTTAATCCCAGTACCCTCAGTGAACCGTGGAAGGAATTGGCAGGGATAGTTCAGTGGTACATCACCTAGGATGGACGATACGATGTAATTTGACCTCACCATATCAAATTGTTGGCAGCCTTGAAGAAACGGTTAGTACTTAATCTACCTTTCTTCCTGCATACCATACTACATGAAGTTTCCTTAAGAACACAAAGGTCCAAGGATCCTGTTACTTTCATTAGCCACCACAGATTAGTAAAACTAATAGAGGATAAAGCATTGAGTCAAACTTAGTTGAATTGGGAAAATCTGATTGAGGCCAATAGACCTCCATAACTGGAGCAAGAGACCACCACCCAAAGAGAAATTCCACCACCTCAAACCGAAGTTGAAGAAGAACCTGCTCAAATCACTGAGGCCTAGACCTCACAGACACAAGCATTAACAAAAAGAAATAAGAGAACAATGGTTTCTCTTAGATCCCCCCCTAGGATAAGGAAGAGAAGAAAACAAACTCAAGAAACAACTGAAGAAATTCAGGATGCAATAGAGCACCCTGAAGAACTTCAGAGTTTCATAGAACAACCTTTACAGGAAAATGTTCAAGCAATTGGGCAAGCAGAGCAAACAACACAAAAGGATAATCAGGGAGACACCTAACCTGCAACAAAGCACCTGACAAGACACTTTTTGAAGAGCTATGAGATAGAAATAGCCCAGGTTTTGGATAATTTAGGAACCTTAACTGACAGAGATGAAAATAATTTGGAAAAAGAACCAGAACCAACCTCCTCTTCAAAACCAGCTGAAGACTTTCCTAACATTGAAATGTATTTTCCAGACGACACAACACAGGAGGAATTTATTTTTGAAACAGGAGACCCTCTTGGACAACCAGAGCATTTGGAAGGAACATAGGGACAACCATCTGCTGGATGAAATGAAGAATACCTTGAGATCCCTCATTAACATAAATCAGCCAAAAGCCAGAAACAAATTAGGAAATTAAAGAAAGAAAACAAATTGTTGAAGAAGAAGGCTAAGAGGGATGTGGTATTAAAGAAGAAGGTGGGAAAACTCAAGGAGATTATCAAGGAATTGAGGAAACAATTAGAACTAGTAGACAAGATCCACAGAAGAAAGAAAAACAAAAAGGGTAGAATGCAAGGAAGAAACCCTCTTCCTAAGAAAGCAACTAGTACAACTTCTGTAGGAATACAGATAGATCCTGAGGAATTAATGGTAGAAGAAGCAGTAGTTCAGGATGAAGATGTAATTCCTGTAGAAACACAAGAGATGGTTGATACTGAGATACAGACAGACACTTTGATTTTAGAGGAAACAACTCAACTTTTTGAGCAAAATTCTACTATTAGGAGACTGGAGGAAGAACTACTGCAGTCTCAACAAACCCTGACTCAAAATAGAGGCGAATTACTAACGATAATAGAGCAGTATCAGGAACAGAGTACTATCATGAATAGATTGGAAATAGAGCTTGCACAGAACCAACAAGCATTAATTCACTCCAGAGAAGAAATGAATGAATATCAAGCATCCCAATCTCAGGCACAGGGTCCCATCATTCATAAGCTAAAAGAATAATTTGGACAATCCCAGCAAGCATTGATTCAATCCAGGGAAGAGATGAGTGCTATGGAAGAACACCAAGCATCTCAATCTCAAGCACAAAGTGTCATCATCGAAAGACTAAAAGAAGAACTTACACAAGCAAAACAAGCATTGGTCCAACACCAACATGAAATGGTAACTAGGACTGAATATCAAAGGGTTGTTAAAGAATTGAAGGACATGATAGCAATAGAGGGTGAGACTTATGTTGTTCTTACCAAAGCCCAAGAGAAGATCAAAAAGGTGCAAACCCAATTAGAAAAATCTTTGGAGCAAATCAAACACATCTGTGATGTCTACTCTGATGCCATCAATTGTAGAGCCCCTACCACTAATTATGTTTTATTCTTGCTGGAACGGTATTTATTGTTGAGAGTGAAGGCCATCAGAGCAGGTAAACCCATTTCATTTGCCACTGTTCCATAATTTATTTCATGTTTCAGAGATCAGGAAGAGAAGGTACAATACCTTCTATGTGAATTATATTCCATAATCTCATTTTGGAAGAAGTTAGAGGAGACAACCCTGGCCTCTTCATAGGGGACATATAGTTCCAGGCATTCCTGTCCTTTACTAGGAACCAGGTCAGATAGGGTAAGGCTCACAAAATGTTCATAAATAGAGAAACTGGTTTAGATATTTGGATTAGAGGAGAGCCTCCAAAATCCTTCCCAGCCATCATGCAACATAATACCTTCATGAAAAGGACAGGGGTTGTGGAATTATTGGCTCCTATCCATTTACATGTCATCCGTTCAGGTATCACATAGTTTAGAGAACTCAAGGAAGAAGCTTGTGCTGCTTCCAAGCTAAGATGGGATGCATCCTCCGATGAGGTTAAAAGTAGAGAGCCCTTTGGATATAGGAATTTCTTTGCAGCAACCTTCAGAGTGGAAAGGTATTCTAGAATACTCCAGGAGGAAGGACCTGCTTGGATTAGATGTAGGTATAACCCCCCTCTCCTCTGGTTTCCTCCAGCGATTTTCCAGAAGGATTATCAAATTAGTAAAAAGAGACAGGATGCCTCTTTTGACAAAATCAAAACAAACCATGGTTTCAGGAGACCTGGTGAACCAACTTTTCCTCCCTAAAGTATAAATTATTTACATGAAAGACTTTAGCTTGCATGAGGACATGCAAGAAGGTAATTTGGGGGGTGTGTTGGGTTACGGGAAAGGTATAGATATCTTCATTTTTCCCATAGTTCATGATATGATTCTGATTGATTCTTTAGATAGTTAGGGATAGATAGGAAATAATATGATTAATATGTCTCTTAGGGTTGTTATTAAAGTTTTATTAAATAGATTCTAATTTATGATTAGAATGGTTTGATTTTGTTGCAGAATTGGATAAATAACTATCAAAGATAACCAAAGAGATTTTGGCTATGTGTAAGCTAGTGAAGGTCGAAGACTTTTTAGGCGCAAAGCAGTTTTGAAAATAATGCATTGTCTATATTGTAAATTTATAATAGTAAAGAAATCCTGAGGATATTTCGATCCTCATGATAGCTTGATTTACCCAAACTATTGTAATATATAAGAGGGTAATAGATCCAGAAAAGGAGAGAAAAAAAATGCATTCAAGTATTTAGATTCAGAATTGCTCTGCACAAGTAGTTTTTGTAAATGTTTTACCAACCATGGAATTAATGAAAGTTTTGAGTGTTTATATCACTTCTGTGCTCTGAGTTTCTCGTAGTAGTACTTCTGAAGACCAAGGGCCCAGTCTGAAGGAGCTACTGTCTCATTCTATAATTGTATCAGTTCAAAGTTTGATTTCCATTTTGTGATTCAAATCACTTTTACAATGGCCAAGGATAAATGCTTAAGTTTGTTAATGATTTTATGATTGTTTGAGTATACAAGACAAACATTTTCATTAGTTATTAATGATTGCCGTTATGATTTCCATTTCTGAAGTTATTGCTTGACAGTTCCTCACATTTTCATCTGCGTTGTTCCTTTTCCTTAGGTTTACGATTGTTGTTCCTTTCGATTAAAGTTACAATAGTTGTTCCTTTTGGTAACAGTTACATTAGTTGTTCCTTTCGGTTAAAGTTACATTAGCTGTCCTTTCCGATTAAGATTACAAATGTTGCTTCTTTCTTTAGATAGAGTAATTCGTTATTTCCTTTCCAATAATCAAAATTCGTAATTGATAGTTAATTTTGCAAGTCTTTACTTAGATTCAATTACTGCTTTTTAGTTAAGTGAATTCAATAGATTAATTAGTTCTTTTCCATTTTACAATGTCTTAGTAATCAGATCTTTATTCCTTTAGTTCTTAGAATCTTTGGTGAACGGTTGAGGAACTTGACTGTTGATGAACTCAGATTTGGTTTAGCTACACGAGTTTAGGTTACCTGCATATACTTTGTTGATATTCTTGAGATAAAAGACGAATCTCCGGGTTGATAAATTAATGTTAAACTAAGGTTGTTTTTAGGACATCTTTAGACACCAACAGATGCCAACCATGCGAATGCCAACTCATTTTCTAGAAGATACTCTTCTAGAACCTTCATAACCTCTTCTTCATTTTTAGCTTTGAAGTAGGTTCACACCATGCCTATAGAGCAAACTGTGAACCCCTCGCAATCCAGGTATAGAGCAACATGCGTGAATCAGGGTTTTTGCACCCTGCAATATATGCAGCCTACGAACTCATCTTAAAAATATGTTTTGTAGAAGAAGAAAAACTTCTAATGCTAACTCATCTTAAAAATATGTTTCTTGTAGAAGTTGTAATAAAAATACGAAAGCCCCGAAACATAATTGTAGAGACATCACCAGAGGGACCAAAATAATGTGTAACACCCACCATCTTTCTAGTCTGGCTTTCAAGGCCTCCTCCATTTGGGCTCACTCTATTCTCATCCACTTTTTTCCTTCATCATTCTTCACATGTCATCACCCCATTAACCTTTCATGATATCATTTCCATAAATATACCTCTGTTTCACCTTATTGTTCTTCACTTTATTCATTTAAGTATTTAAAAGGAATTTGTGATTAAAATGTTAGAAAGTCAACATACTTTCATATATATCTCAAATATGTGTGAGCTTTGTAATGTGTAGGAATATATGAAGGATTAAATCAAAGGACTTATCGAATACTTCCTCCACCACTTCAATATTTGAGGAGATAATTTAATCCCATTCCAAGGAGAAGATCATGGAGATTTGCTTAGAATATCTTATCTAAGATATATGAGATATGTGTGAGGGGATTCAAAGTCAGCTATATTTTGTAATAACAGCCAGGGTTGAGAGAATATAATCCGGCAATCATGAGATGGTTTTCATCTCTTCATGTATAAATAGGAGTTCTCTCTCTTCATTTGATTAGCTTGAGTTTTTAGAGATAGTCTTGTAATTAGGAGAAGGGGATTTTTAGCTTTGTTATTCTTCCATGTTTTTTCATTTGACTATTGTAATATAATTTGAGATTGATATATTGTGTGAGATCACATATGTTATTTGTCGCTAACTCTTCACATGTTGTATTGATTTTCCTTTTTATGCAATTTCCTGCTTCCTAGATTAGTTTCATTTCAGCAATTTAGATTAGATTACTTCTACTTTAGTCCTCAAGATAGAGTGTGTGTGCTTCAGAAGCCTACGAACCTCGGATTGAAAGATTAAATGGTCGGAAAATACTATAATGGAATTAAAACGACAATATTTACTTAACATTTTGCATATTACTGTCGGGAAGCACAAATGGATTTAGGTATTGCTTTTTCATTTCAATTCATGCAGGTACAGACATGATCCTAACTCCAGGTGACATAATGTAAGGACATGTAGGTAGTGTACTCAATTCATGCAAGTGTGGTAGTTTAAATTTCAATTCATGCAAGTGTGGATTAGACATGATCCTAACTCCGAGGTGACATATAGGTAAAGACATGTAGGGTAGTTTAAATTTCAAATTCATGCAAGTGAGATTAGACATGATCCTAACTCCCAGGTGACATACTGTAAGGACATGTAGGGTAGTTTAAATTTCAATTCATGCAAGAGTGATTAGACATGATCCTAACTCCTAGGTGACACATACCTGTAAGGGACAATGTAGGGTAGTGTAAATTTCAATTCATGCAAGTGTGGTAGTTTAAATTTCTTTTCATGCTAGTGTGATTAGACATGCTCCTAACTCCTGCAGGTGACATATATGTAAGGACATGTAGGGTAGTGTAAATTTCCATTTCTGCAAGTTAGTGTAAATTCCCCACCTACAAGATTAGTTTAAATTTTTGTAAGTGTCATCTACATGTGTTGGTTCTAGGGGTCTTAAAAGCTACTTGAATGGAGACTGCTCATGTTCTCCTTGACCAACTATCAGGAATGTTTTAACTTCCGCAACTGTGAAGAGTGTTTTTTTTTTTTTTTTTTAATTATATTTGTTTTTTAAAGTTTTCATTTTGATTTGGGTGCTATAAGAATCCTCTTTAACATGATTTAACAATGAATGTCGTACTTAACTACTCACTCAGATCCTCGTAGATGTCGATTTACTCTTCCCATGAAGAAGAGATCTTGACAAGGATCAAACATTCAAATACCCTCCAGAAACAATTGAAGATCCAACATCTGAAGACTTGATGCATCCGATGATGAACAATTGATTGAAAGTGAGATCGAGGGAAGATGAAGAGGAGTTACAGCATGATCTGAGTAAGGAACAACACACCTATGAAAGCCCGATCGAACGATGGTTTCAAGCGAAAACTAGGTTAGATACATTTAGTTTTTTTCTTTTTATTTTCTTTAATTTACAATTTTAACAACTAATTTCTCACGCTCATACATATTCTCGACTATCAATTGTGAAATTGAAAGATAACATATTTTATTACTGTTGCATGCATGGCTACATTGGTTATTTTACTACCGTAACTAATGCCTCTATTTCTAATTAGCATAGTGTGGTGGTAGGATTTTATTCAAGTTTTTATCTTTTGATAGAATAAGTATGTTTCCTCCTCAGCTTTAGTGCGATCGCTAGGATCAGGAAAAATAGGGATGATTTGGATTTCAAGAATGAGTGTTTTAACATGCTTAACAATAAATCAAATAAAACCAATTTACATGTTGTTACAGCATACTATTACAGAGAAATTTTACATGTTGTTACAAAATGTTGAAACAAAGGAATTTGACATGTCGTTACAAAGATAAACAAAGGAAATTTTTACATTTAACAAAGGAAATTTTTGTATGCCAAAACAAAGAAATTTTTTTACATGTCGAGATACCGCTATTAAGCAACAACATTTTATATGTCAAACAAAGTTGAAATTTTACATGTTGTTACGCTATGCTAAAACAATGAAATTTTGACATGTAAGTTACAAAGATGTCGAAACAAATAAATTTCTTTACAATGCTGAAATCGTTGAAATTTTGTATGCCTAAAACAGTTGAATTTTTTTGATACGTCGAGACAATTGTTGTTACAAAGAACATTTTTACATGGGCTGAAACAAGGAATTTTTTTTTTTTACACGTCGCAACAATGAAATTTTTACCGACAACAAACAAGTGAAATTCTACATGTTGTTTGAGTGAAATTTTTCATGCTGAAACAATGAAATTTCTACATTCTGATACAGCCACCGCTACAAAGAAAATTTTACATGTCGTCATTAACAACCCTCAAATGAAAAATTTTTCATGTTGTTATAGAAAAAAAATTACATTGTCGATACGCTTGAATTTTTACTCTTGCTAAAACAAAGTTGACGCTACCGGTGAATAAAGATTGAATAAATTTGCATATCTTGGTTTGAGTTGTCGCAACATCCCTTGAATTACAACCTGCAAAACAAACAAATGAATCAACCTTGTCATTAGTCTTCTCTCGCATCCATGTAGCAAGAAAATGAATTCAATGGTTTACCGCTCCACCTTCTCATCTCCAATAAGCATTTAGGCTTGAATTCTGTTTGTATCTTTTTCAATAATAGGAAAGCTTGAAATTTCTCTACATAATTTTAGAATTTGATTCGGGATTCATATCTATAACTGGACTATGTTGTTAATGGAGAAATATGGGCTAATTTCCACTGCCTATATCTCCGTAGTTTAGTTATCGATAGTCCACAAATTCTTTCAAATCAAATCCAAACCAATTGCTTAAAAAAAAAAAAAAAAAAAAAAAAAAAATACAATGATTAGTTGGGTTGCCTATTATTGAAAACTCTATATTAATAAACAACCAGTACGTGTCCCTCCAATCACGCTTCACAATGATCGTGTATGCTTTCAGATTTGAGATTAATCATTTGTTTGTTGATGTGGCATCCGAGAGAGATGAGAATAAGCAGGTATCATAACGAATCGCATCATAGATTATGCATATGTTCAATCAATCTGTGATCCCTCGAAGCAACCAGATCACAGCTCTATCCACCTAGTTACGGCAGAACGCTAAAACCGCTATAATGAATAACTCCAAAATAAGAATTCATTACAGAAGCAGATCAATCAATTGGTTGATTCATTCGTTAAATCCATTGATAGAAGTTTTGAATATTTATAATTTGATAGGGACACAACAATAGTTTATTCTAGTCACGATCTCCATCGTGATCTTGAGACCCAACTCACATATGCAATGAGAAATTATCGATCTAAAATTTTTCCGTCACAGACGAGATGGATGGATGGAAGGATGGAATGGAGGGAGGAAGAGATGGAATGGAATGGACGGATGGAATGGATGGAGGATGGACCGGACAGGAGGAAAGGAAGGATGGACAGAGGATGGATGGAGGAGGAAGGATGGATGGAGTGGACATGGAGGATGGAGGGACAATGGAAATGGATGGATGGATGGAAGGATGGACGGATGGATGATGGAACGATGGATGAGGACAGGATGGATATGGAATGGAATGGACACGGACGGATGGACGGACGGAGGCCCGGATGGATGGATGGAAGGGATGGAATGGATGGATGGAAGGAATGGATGGAAGGAAGGAAGAGGATGGAGGAAGGAAGGAGGAGGAAGGAAAGGAATGGACGGACGAATGGAAGGAAGGAGAGGAATGGATGGATGGATGGAGGAATGGATGGATGGAATGGAGGATGGATGGAGGAATGGTGGGTGGAGTGGATTGGACGAGGAAATGGATGGAGGATGGATGGAATGGACCGGACAAATGGAATGGAAGGAATGGCCGGAGGAATGGATGGATGGATGGACAGTGGCGGACGGATGACCGGATCTGACCGGATGACGGACGTTTTTCCAACATTTCTTTCCAATGATACTATGTTGCACTTAATTCATAGGTACTGATATACAAACAAAAAGGGTTTTCTTATACTCATTGATGTTTTCACATTGATAGCATAAATTTTCCAAAGTAGGCCATGGGAAAATTATTATCATAACAGGAAGAGAACAAGTAACAAAATGAATAAGAAAGCAATACAAGAACTTCAACATATTCTCTTTATATTCATGGTTGTCACAATACAAACCAACCATAAGAAAATGTCACTTGTTATTGCAAAACTAAAAATATGGGAAACTATTATCATAACAACAAGAGAACAAACAATGAAATGAATGTTGTTAATTACATAAGAACCAACATTATTTATATTCATGGTTGTCACAATAAGAACCTACCTTCATATGAAAATGCTTCATTTGTTACCATATAAATACCCATCCCTGAAAATATTCCTATTATCATCACTCAGTGCCAACATTCAAGATGCCAAAATTTCAAGAAGATCCATGCATTGGCTGTGCATGAGGACATGCAACAAGTTAAATTGAGGGGTATGTTGGGGCTCATAAATGTCCCATTCTCATCCACCTTTCCCTCATCATTCTTCACATTTCCTCATTTCCATTAACCTTTCATGATATCATTTCCATAAATATACTTTGCTCTCTTTAACTCATTGTTCTCCACTTCTATTCATTTTAGTATTTAAAAGGAATTTTTGATTAAACGTTAGAAAATCAACATGTTTCTCATATATATCTCAAATATGTGTGAGCTTTGTAATGTGTAGGAATATATGAAGGATTAATTCAAAGGACTCTCTTAATACTTCTTCCACCATTTCAATATTTGAGGAGATGATTCAATCCCCCATTCCAAGCAGAAGACCATGGAGATTTGGTTAGAATATCTTATCTAAGACATATGAAGGGAGAGATATGTGTGAGAATTTAAAGGGATTATATTTGTAATAATAAAATAGGTTGAGAGAATAGTGGACTGCACCATGAGATGGTTATCTCTTTCATGTATATAAGAGAGTTCTCTCTCTCAATTTGATTAGCTTGAGTTCTTGGAGATAGTCTTGTAATTAGGAGAAGGGGACTTAGCCTTGTTATTCTTTCATGTTTTTCATTTGACTATTGTAATATAATTTGAGATTGATATATTGTGTGAGCTCACATATGTTATTTGTTGTTAACTCTTCACATGTTGTATTGCTTTTCCTTTATGCAATTTCCTGCTTTCCTAGATTAGTTTCATTTCAACAATTTAGATTAGATTACTTCTACTTCAGTCTTGCATATACAATGTGTGTGCTTCATAAGCCTACAAACCTCAGATTGACAAATTAAATGGTTGGGAAAATACTACAACATAATTAAACGACAATATTTCTGTCTAACACTCTATTGCCAACAATCTCTATTGTGTTGGTACACTTTTTTCAAAATCTGATAGGAAGGTTTCTAAAGGGTTCAAACCGTCAAATGTGGGTAAGTTACTCACTGTTGTGACGATCCAGTGAATGTCTCTAGTTAATCTAGCACATCTTTTGGTAGATACTTCATACATCCGGTTCTACCAATTCTCCAATGCTTCTTCTAAATCTGATGAGCACACATTTTCACTTCGCCATCTTAGATTCCCATCGGTTGTAGGGTTGATGTAATCTTGTTGTCTGGATGTTAGTTTGAAGATGTTTTCCAATTCATATGCATGATCTTCTTCTCTAATGGGCTCTGTGTATCGTGGACCTTCATCTGGATCTAAGGGTGCAATGACCCTAAGGCCATCTCTTTCAAATGTCATACATATTTTCTTCAAATCAACAACAATGGAATTGTTGAAGGCACAATAAATTCCTAGTAATGTAGGGTAAGGGAAGCTATCATCAACAATTTCAATTACCTCAAAATATACAAAGGTTCTAACTTCGTCGATGTCCATAGGGAAATTCTCCAATCATCCAAATGGGCTGAAATCTTGTTGATTAGCGATTCTAAGCCTGATAGGGGAATAGATAAGCTTAGGTTTTCCCATTAGTGCCCAAGTTTGCTTCATCATGACATTGACCTTTGGCTCTAAGTCAAGGACCACATAGTCTATATCATACTCTCTTATTTGAGCATTCAAATGTAATTCTTTATTTTTCCTTCTCTTCTTACCAATTTGGTGTACTTCCCTATTCAGTAAGGGGTTTATCTTCCTAAGCTCATACTACCTGATTAAGTTTTGTAGTTCTTGCACAACGTTCTCATCCTGAATTAACTTAATACAAGTGTATAAAAATTCAATGAGATTACTAACCTCTTTTCCTCCTTTTGGAAAATTCGACTAATCAAATGCCTGAGGCATCCCATATTCTATGATTTTTGGTCGTGTCTTGGAGGAAGAAACTTGATCTTCTTTGAAATATTGCCTTGCTTCCTAGAAGATTTGTCTTTCTTTCTTTGCATCAAAAGTTTGGGTCTTCTCTGTAGCTTTCCTGATGCCTAAGTCTTCTATGATCTTTCCTTGGGTCATTCTATCCTCCCCTGTGATAGCGCCTCATCAAGTAATAACAACGACTCTAGGCTCTAATCCGCGAGGTTCAACATAGATCAATTTCACTTGTGGGTTCTGTTGATGTCCTTGTCTTTCCTAAAGATTGGATAGAAACACAGGGCAGTACTCAATGACATGCTCAAAGGAGTTGCAATAAATGCAAGTGGTACAAGGGTTCTGATAGTCCCTTTCTAGATGTCCTAGCTGCGTGCATTTATAATAGATTATTTTTCCTCGGCCTTGACCCATTCCTCCTCCTCATCCTCATCCTCTGTATCCACCATTAATATTGAAGTTTCCTCTTCCCGGGGAGTTATACTGTGCATTGTTTCCTTCTTGATGTACTTCACCTTGGATCTTGTATATGTCTCTTGATTTTTCATGCATGAGATCATAAGCTCTGAAATCTATATCGTCATTCCCTACTGATTTATAGAATGTGCAATACAAGTTTGTGGGTGTCTAAACGTATTTCTGCATGTAATATCACTCACCAAGGCGATGACAATTTTTGCATACTTCACACCAAGGTAAGGTGACTTTCTTCAAGGGGCTCGGAGCTCCAAAAGAAAAGTATTCATTAAATAAAGGGTAGTGTTCCTTGTCATGACCTTCTAATCTACATCTGACACACCAAATGTCTTTTATTTTGTCTTTTCCCTTGTATTTCTTCATGTCTTTGACCTATAGAGACAAACTAGTTAGTTGACTCAAGATCTGACTCATACCTGAGTTGTATTCTCCCATAGGGGATGATTCAAGATTCATGGCAATCTCCAATGCTTCTTCCTACAAAGCAATATTATGCTACATCAAGGGGACTCTGATATGTGGTAAGAGAGAAGTGATGAACCATTCTTTTTTCTTCTCGTCCAGGATCTTAAAGGTCGATCTTCCTGTAAGGTTCTTGAATCTCTGATCAAACTCCCAAACAAGTTCGACTACCTTTTGCTTGTTCTCTTCCAGATCTGTAATACATTGGGACTTTGAATTAGGTTTCTTAAACTCTACAATCAGTGCATTCTTGATCTCATTCAATGGCTTAGTCTGTGCAAGTCCTTGGACAAGATTCATGTACCAACTCAATGCGTGGTCTCTCAGTGTAGTGCTAAACTGGTTTCTTTTAACAGCTTCCTCGGTAATATTTTTAATGCTCCATATGACCTCACATAGGAACCAATGTTGATCAGGATCTTCAGATCCATCTCCTTTAAACATAGGGAGCCTCATCTCATCTACTAGGGAGTTGCCTAGGTTTCCTGTCTGAGTGGATGCTAAGCTGCTAGTAATAATGCTTTGCAGACTCTGGTGATTTGCAATGTTCTGATTACTTAGAATTTTTGAAACAACAGGAGGATCGATATTACTTACTTCAATATCCTGCAAAGTTCCTGAGGTTTCTGGCTCATTTCGGCAAAGTTCTTCAGATGCTTCTTCCTCTGGCCCCACGGGTTCTAAATGTTCTTCATCTATCAGATCTGCCTCTTCTCCACTGTAGAAACCCTCTTCCCCGTAGTTTTTCTTAAAGAGATTCTCAAGGTGAACCCCTTGAAATACTCTTCCACTGTGCGTATGTCCCGCTTCTGTGTCGCTGTCACTGTTCGAATTTTTTAGCATTAGCCTTTTCAAATCTTCTATATCTACTGTATCTTCAAGATGTTATTCTCATGCAACAACATTTTGAGTTCAACTTCAGGACTTGTAAAAAGTTTCCTCTGGGTACTTTAAGGAAATATCTTTCAGCTTGGTTGTATGACTCTACTTTGTCAACAACAAACTCGGTGATATGTCTGTTGAGCCTCTAAATTGACATCTCCACTACCCTATTATACTCCTCATCTATACCTTTCTGGCTTACCTAAGCTTGGATAAATGACAAAGAACACTACCATTAGCCATTGATGAGGTCATAAGGTAAAGTATAATTAATTCATGCACTTTTGTGGTTTATTGAGCTAAGAGACTAAATGTTTCATGTACTAATGTTTTAATTTTCCATGTATAACCTTTGACCTCTATATGATTCCAACCTTTTTGTATCAGCTCAACCATCTAGTACTTATGTGCTATATTTCCACTGTTTGAATCTGGTACCAAGCACACCTTCCATTCAGATCCGGTACCGAATATCACCTGTCGCAATCTGGTACCAATGACCGCAGACTGTCGTGATCTGGTACCAACCACTTGTGCACTGTTCAGATCTAGTACCATTTACCAAATATCACCTGTCATGATCTAGTACCAATATAGGAAGAAAAATATACCAAGTTTAGCTCCAGATCGTACTAAAGATAATTGTTGGATGTTTGTTGAATCATTAGAGCTCTAGCAAGGTTATGATAAGCTTGTTTTTTTATTGCTTCATCCTCATACACTTCGTGTCATGAGGATGAAGCTTAAAAAATGTAACCGAATATATAAATTTGACAATTGATTGATTTGCTAAAGATTTCACCTCCTTGTGTTTCATGACTAAGATTGTTTAAATAGTCATGGAAAGGATGGTGGAGGTAGTAGAGAGTTAGTATAATCCATCATGTGAAGAAGCGTTACATATTGTAGAACACATTCTGAGTTGAATTTTAATATAAGGATGTCATTTATTTCCAAGTCTTGATCATTTATGAATGAATGTGAGTTGAGTTGTTAGCATAGTTGAATTCTATGTTTTGAAATTTAAGTAAGAGGAATGTGTGGATTGAAAGAAAGCTTACTGTAGACTCTAGTCGCTGACCTGTTGAAGCAACAAAGGCCTACCGCCCAAAAAAGGTCATCATCCTTATAGATTAGTGTTAGTAGTTGATTTCAATAGTATAGATGTTAGATTAGCTTAATCTTAATTCTTTCAGATGATAGCAGTATAGTTTAGACTAGGATTTTGATTATACGATTGTTTGGAGATCTTTACTTACTCTGTTTTGCATAGGTTTTGTTTCTGTTTTTATGAACTTGATTTTTTTTCATGGACATAAATGTTGGCAGCATTAGTCATACATATTTGAAGGAGAACTAGTGAAGTTTACAACAGCACATTGTGAACCACAACATACTCAGTATATTGACTATTGAACTACCCATGTTATGTCTTGATGATTGATGTGTGATTTCCCTTTCAGAAGTGTGATTGCATAGTTAGTTTTCTAGGTCAGATAGAAGAGTTGATCTATCAAAGAACTCCATCTCATATTTTCATGTGCCATAATGGAGTAGATAGCCCCTCAGTGAAAGACAACCAAAGTGTGTTTTGATTTGCTAATTTGTTTTGTTTCCATCATGCATAATCTAGAATAGTTCTATACTCATGACATTAGAATTACCTTTATTACTAGTGTCTTGAATCTCTATTGATTACAAATTCTGGATTGATAATTAATGAGTGAATTATACTAAACATATAAGTAGCACACCATTTTGGCGTTGTTGTCGGGGAGTTGCAAACAATAGGACGTGATTTTTAGCTTAGATTGTTTTCATAGTTTTTGAATGATTTTAAAGGCTGCTTGAGGGAGGAGGATAAAATGTTTAAGATGTGAGTGAAGAGCGATGTGGCCACTAGAGTGGGGTTCTCCGAAGCCAGGTTTCCTTCTTACCTTCTAAATATAATTAGGATTTCAATTCAGTTAAGAATCAAATTTCCATTTTATGCATAGATATAGAGATAATAATGGTAGATTTGTAAGCTCTAAAGATTCAAAAACAACCTCCCCCACTAATCCAACTGACACTGGTGCAAGAAAAATTCCACCAGGAGAAAGTTCAAAGGGAGCCAGCGAGGCTCCAGAAGAAGAACCTAACACGGAAGAATCAACATTGGGATGGGTAGAACATGAATTTGCTGAATGTTCAGGAGACACACAAAATCCAGTTTCTAAACCATCTATCAGTGGAATGGAAGAAGAAGAAGGAAATGCAGCCACTGGGACTTAGACCTTTGGGTTTCCAATCTTGGATATTTCCAGAAACATCATCATGAAGAATATCCCACTATCATCGTTACCCACTTTCAAAGGTATGTCAACTGAAGATCCATATTTATTTTTATCTTTCCTTAATCTCCAGAAGCTATAACTACTCAGACGTTGACCAAAACTTAATCTTTTTCCTTCTACAATGAAAGATTCGGCCTTAAGATGGTTCATGAGCTTAGGAGAAAATACAATCCTCTCTTGGGATCAGATGAAAGACACATTTTTA
>SNQJ01S0211219.1:0-15924 GCA_010110895.2 Picea sitchensis | reverse complement strand
TTGGCTGTCTCTACTCTTGTATCTGATAGCCACATGAAAGTCCTTGACATTATTCCAGATGATAGCAAAGTGGTGAGCACCTCAGATGTCTTGAATATATTGCAACATTCGGACAAAGTTGTTGTTGGTTTTGGAGCTGGGTTTAGTGTGAAAGCATCAGTTGAATGAGCTGCTTCTGACTGCCTTTTTCTTAGTGGTAGTTTGATTCAGGAAGAAAACAATGTAGTTATTTCTGTTACGAGCTCACAGACCATGGACAAAAGAGATATACAGGCTACTGTACGTGCTTTTCGTCAAATAGCAAAGTCTAGTGCACAAATTATATGTTCAACTATACTTGAAACTGCATTAGAGCTTAATGTCATCGTTTCGACAATCATTGTTACTGGGATTGATAAACACGCAGCAGTTTGAAAAGGTGCCTTCGGTGATATGGGAAATGAATAAAAATGGCCTCTCACTAGATAATACTCTTATAACTATTGGATGAAAAGTTATGAAGCTTTGTCAGACATGGATAAAGTGGAAGAGGTGTTGAATGAAATGGTGATGATGGCATTCAATTTCTTGTGGATGGGAATGGTTCCCATCCAGAACTAGAACCAATAATTCAAAACTTGCTCGCACTGCAGCAAAACCCTTCTACTTTATTTTCCATACGCAGACATGTCTTAAATGCTCTTCTTGGAATGGTTTCTGCACCAGATGGACAAATTGTCAGGACAATTGTCAGGGAAGTAAATGCAATTTCTGTTCTTCTACCTCTGGTCGAAGGTTCTGATCCAAAAATATGCAAATATGTTATTAAATTGCTATGTTTCATTTCAGAGGGGGGGTTCTCGGGAGGTCTCAAGATTTCTATTAAACAAAAATAAGTTGCAGCTTTTTGTAAGTTTTTGTGAAGATGATTCTAAAGGTGATGTACAAGCAGCCACAGCAGGCATATTGGAAAACCTCCCAGCTTCTGACAGTAAACTCACTGCTGCTTTAATAGAGTATGAAGCGCCCCCATCAATTATAAAAGTGATGAAGAATGAGACTTTCGATGCAAAAGAAAATGCAGTAGGAGCACTACTCAGATTCACTGACCCTTCTAGTGTGGGAACTCAACATACAGTCGTGCAGTTGGGAGCTTACCCTATTCTTATAAGTTTGCTTCACTCTGGAACAATGTTGGCAAAAACAAAAGCAGCTTTTTCTATTGGTAATCTATCTTCGAGTAGTCCCTACCTTAGTGTGGCACCTGTAGTCAATGGGTGTTTGTGTTTCATGTCTGCAAAGCCTCCAGTATGTAGAGTGCACAGAGGACCTTGTGATGTTAAGACTACATTTTGTCTTGTAAAGGCCAATGCTTTATCTGCACTAGTGAACCTTTTGCAAGAACGTGAGGGTAACATTGCTGGTGCAGTAGTTCATGCACTTGCAACGTTGGTAAGTGACGATGACATTTTGAGCAAGGGAGATATTGTACTACATCAAGAGAAGGCTATTGACCCTGTGATTGAAATTCTTTCTCAGGGAACAACAGAGTCCAAAGAAGAGGCAGTGAGACTTTTAGAGAAGTTATTCAATATTAAGGAAATTGTAGAAGCATATGCATCCAAGCAAGGATTCCTCTTGTGGATCTGGCAACTCAAACGCATTGGGGTGGATCACTTAGAAAAAAAAATAGCCAACGTCTTGGCACAGTTAGAGGTCAGACAAGAAACATCAAGTTATTTTTGATACAGATTTCCATTGCTTGCAAGTTGCAGTGCATTTCATAGCGTTCCTGTTTTTCTTGTTCCTACCAGGGGTCATTACTTCTAATTTGCAAGCAAGGATTCCTCTTGTGGATCTGGAAACTCAAACGCATTGGGGTGGATCACTTAGAAAAAATAGCCAACGTCTTGGAACAGTTAGAATTCAGACAAGAAACATCAAGTTATCTTTGATATAGATTTCCATTGCTTGCAAGTTGCAGCGCATTTCATAGCTGCCTCTCTTTTTCTTGTTCCTACCAGGGGTTATTACTTCTAATTTGCATGTGTGGCATGTAAGCTCCTAAAGGAATATGAGACATGTTATATCACAGATATATAACACTTTTGAACCCTCTACATTCACTCCTACACCCCTTATTTCACTCTCTCACCTTATAAACGATTTATTTTTTCACTCATACAACTATACCCAGGAAGTCTAGTAACGTATGGTCATCTCTTAATTTCCCTTTATTTTAATGATTAAATACAATTTTAGAAGGTTCATGACTTATTGTATTAGAAATGCAAAATTCTTTGATTTCGTGACATATAATGATGAGGACTCCCCCATGATTCAGAATGTTCTAGCTCACTCAGGCGGAGTCTCATCTCATCTCACTGGAACCATATGATGACTCATACAATCTTCATCTCTCGATTTGATACATTTTATTGCAGATTCTTGGTTTCCTTCATGATTGGGTTGCTAAGGTTTCATACTTATGAAGTCTTCTCTTATGGATCTTTACAAACTCACTCATATGTCATGTGGCACCTTCTTGGATATCATTGCAAAGATCTATTACAAGAAAATGCATCCATTTTGCTATCACTACTACCTTCGAACATCAGGCACTTCCAGCCATGTGTACAAGCTACTAAACATAGGTGTTCCAAATCTTATTAATGGTATCACTCATGGTAACAATGGAATGGCAGATAATGATGAAGGATTTGTGCATTGGTTAAGCTAATTGTTTTCCTGGGTTCTGGACGCAACCATCAAGAATTTAAATGCTGAGCGCCATTCCTCGTATATTTGTCTCTTTAACCATAATGTTGATACTAAACAGAGCTTACCGCCATTCTCGCACTACCGCACCTGAAGATATCAACGGCCGCTAAATCTCTACCTGCCTCTTAGGCTATTTGAAGGTTTGATAAGGGAACTGGATAAGTTGACGCATATGCTCAGAGTGGGTTCTCAAATAGCTCCTTTTAATCAAGATGGACAGTTCTTGGTACTATTAACATCCTATTACTATGCCAGTGTTAAAAAGGTGAATTCATTTCCATGAGGACATGCAAAAGGCTAAGCATGGGGGAATGTTTGGCCCGATTTATAACATTTCTGTCGGTTCTTGAGGATATTGTTTACCCTCCTGAAGTCTTTTGTTTAGCAAATGCATTGTTGTTACACATATATATTCCATTGTATACGGAATCATGGTGAAGCCTTCACAAATGAGCTTAAGAATCTAACCATAAATGCAACAATAGATCCTCTTCAAGGGAGAATAAATAACTTTGCAAGAATGCAGGTGTTGGCTTATAGAGGATAATAATTATGATTATTTTATTATGGGTTGAAACATACTTGTGCAGAGGCTCCACACATTATCAATGTATTCTCTCTTTCTAAAGCTTATGGTATGATATCGGCAAATTGATAGATAGCATATCCTTCAAGTCAAGGGCCTTGAGCACAAATCGCTAATCATTGGACAACCGGGCAAAGTTACCATGATGTTGTAGTTGTTTGCAAAAAAGACATGGGGTTATTATCATCCCCAGTAGTGCTAGTGGAGGACCAGCGTATGTTCATGTTTCATTTGGTACAAGGGAATGCTTTCTTCTCAGTTTTCCAGAGTGCTCTGTGATTTGAGGAGGAATCACTACAACCGGACCTTTCCTGGACATACCGCTTGGCACCTCAATTTCATAAACTGCATGTAATACGTGGGGAACCGCTTGTTTGAATCATTGAAACAACCGGCATCAGCATCTAAACTGCATAACGCTAAGGAAGAAAAATCGCATGATTA
Organism: Picea sitchensis; assembly: GCA_010110895.2. Classification (NCBI taxonomy): domain Eukaryota; kingdom Viridiplantae; phylum Streptophyta; class Pinopsida; order Pinales; family Pinaceae; genus Picea; species Picea sitchensis. The sequence continues at coordinate 12,134 of SNQJ01S0211219.1, read as the reverse complement.
ATCATCGCGGTAAAACGTCTCATCCGCAATATTCTTAAAACCGCTTTATAACTTCTAGGGCAAAGCCACACATTGCCGTGAGGTCGCGAACGTTATGTAAAGAGATGCCATGCGCTGCTGTGAGACCCGAAAAATCGCCATATGAGAGCTTCTATAGTTCGAAAGATAGAAAAGGATATGATGGGGGAATAGTTGATATAGAGAACACAACTTGGAGGAATGTAATCGTCTTTGAGTAAATGAAATAGAACCAGAACACATTTTCTTCTTTAGTCTTCTGTCTTTTTATTAACTCTGAAGCTTGTCTATAAGAATGACTTAATGGTTAATCATCAATGCAACTTTGATAGGAAGGGCCCCCTGCCCAGGATTGCAGTGCATCTTCAGTTATAGTAGAAAGATGGTTGTAGGTTCTTTTCCTCAGAAATTGTGTTTAATTTCTAGCAGTTTAATTTCAGTCATGTTCATGAGTTGTAATGGTTTAGTTCACTTGGCATAAGAGTAAAGCAGAAACTTTATTATTTTCAACCATCGATTTTATCTTTTCGCTTATGTTCAAACCGGCGAATATTCAGGAACTAGTTTGGGTATCTTATGAGATAGAGAAGTTTCCCTTTATTACAGTAGAGGGTTTTGATTACATTAGAGGGTTTATCTTTTACATGTATATACGTAACAGTACCCGTTAGTACCAAGTAGTACAGAGTAGTGCAAGCACGTGCAAAACAGAGTAGAGTGGCCGCGAGTTTCTTTAAAGATTCTTTTAACAAATACTGTGGACTAGTTTGGCATTCTTAAACCCCCTCTTCAGCCCTATTTCCGGGTACGTTTCCTCTAAGTCTACCTTCCCGCTGATAACAAATGTTGATTTACATATATATCCGCAGGCCCGACAGCACAATCATGACACTCCATGTAATTTTTACCATTGCAAACTTCAAAGGATTACCTATTGCGCAAGTTCGCTGCGTAAATTCCTTAATTTTCCTTGAAATGTCTTGTCACCTTTGATAAGTGCTTTCCATTTAAAAATTTCATATCTTATCTATTCAAACATGAATATTGTCCACCTTTTTTCTTTCTCTGTTGCCTCCAAGACCTATGCATAGTCCATATCCTCTCCAACAAGCTCCAAATTTATCTACTACGCAAAACTCCAGCCGCTATGCAAATGTTGTGTGCTACATGTCACTACGCAAACCCTATGTGTGTTAAGCACTACCATGCAAACCTGTGCTCTATTTTTTGTTGTGCACTCTCCATTCATTTAAATCACTATCCAAGAGCCTTTATTGGAGCTCACGTGTTGTTAGCCTCTCAAAACAAATTTTCTTTTTTATATAACGATTTGGTTTCATTTGAGTTGCAAACTCCTAGCTATCCTAGTTGTCTTCGGCAAAGCAAGCTTGCATGTTGAGAGCGGTTCATTTTGTTTTGAGTAGTTCAAAAGTTATTTTGCAAGGAGACATTGCGCAACCATGACTCCATAGGGAAAAGAAATATGGGCAGGAACGCTTTCATATGAACCATTGAGCACCTTCCAACACACCCTAAGAGCTTCTATCAAATTTTATCACTTTGGGTACCAATTTGTTTCTTCAATCGCCCGACTCGATTTCATTTTGGAAACAGTTTATATTTGTTTATTTTCATGTCTCTATCACCTAGTCCTTTTGTTTGAACTTGTGAAACCTCATGTCTAAAATACCTTAACACTTAAATTAAGAATAGGAAACTAAACATTTCACCTAACGTGCTCAAATTCGGTACCTAAAGCACTCCAAGTAAGTAAGGGAACCACACAAATACAATAGACACTGAGCATCGATTCTCATCGGCATTAGTAGAAGACCGCTTATTTTCATAAGTTATTCAGATAAAGGTTCGAGAGATAGTTGATCCCCTTCAGCATTGAAATTGAACATGAACCATTACAAATTGAACATTACAAATTGAACATTACAAATTGAACCATTACAAATGAACCATTACAAGTGTCTGCCTGGTGGTCAATAGTTGATGCTCGATGCACTTTATCGGGATCGAGGAAATACATAAAAATCACAACAATCATTTCGACCGTGATAAATTTATCTCCAATCGTCGATCCCCGATGCATTTTCAACATAGAGACATTTTCGAAAGAGTTGATCCGAGAGCACAAGTAGTTTTATCGTCGATCATCATTCCTTGACACTTTGCAGCATCTACAAGTTAGGTTTGGGTTTTAGAAATGTATGGTTTAAATAAAGTCCGTAATCCGATCGACACGAGCTTTAATGAAGTCATTGGTCTTGAATGCCACATGTCTTTACCACTTAAGAGGGTCGAACGGTCTAGTTTTATCCCAAGTCATTTTGGTTCCTAGGGCCCTAGTCATGCCTCCTAGTCATATTTTCCACATCATCTATGTATGGAAAGATCGATCGACATCGGAGATTTTGTAGGAGGATATCAACAAAATGTTCACAAAGAAAATCCCAACCCCGGATCCAATTAACCGAAAGAGTGTAATGATGGATGTTTGAAAGATAAGATACCATTGGATTTTGGACATTTAATGAATTATTTAATGCTCTATCCCACATTACTTTCTACCCCGTACGTTGATTAGACAACTGCATTTTTAAATCAATCGATAGGCCATTATTACCATTCGCCTCCAATCAATAACCCATAATGAATTTAAGTTTAAACATCTCAATATATGGTGGGCAAGATTTGTTGGAATTTCACCATAACCCGAATTGAATGGTTGATGCCATTACGGTAAGGTCATCCCTGTTTAAATATCTAGAATCGTTTTGAACAAATTTATTATGCACATAAGTTGAATTCCAAAGTGTCCAAAGGAGCAAAGTGAGCAACTCGAGACTATACTAAACCTTTTGATTATCAAAATAGGTTTTACCAATGAGTAATTATTAGAACTCCAAGAAGAATGTAACATGGTATGCACTCTTCGATTACATTGAACATTGGTTTCAATCGTTCTTACGCCTCGGGATTGCTCTTCTTCTTCAAAGAAATCTTGTGAGAATCACAACCTGTTGCTTGCTCAGCCTGCTTTGGTAATTATACATCTATATCTTCTATCAAAGGCATGAATTCATTATTGATTCCCGCTAAGACTACGGCTACATTGGTTACTCTGCCTATACTTAAAGAAATGTCTCTTTTTCTTTAGGTAGTTAGGTAGGATAGTGAATAAAAGATAGCACCTTTGAATAGTTTATGTTTTCTCCAAAATAAAAAGGGACATCTCAATAACATTTATTCAATATTAGGGTAGACCCTCATATTAAAAAATGAAGTATTTGGATGAAGAATTTGCAGTTTTTGTACTCATGGACAGCTTCATTAGTTTGTAGTTTTGAAGAACAGTTTATTCTTTTGTTTTCTATAAACATCCAACACAAAGGACAGCCCAATGACTCAAGGACTCATACAATCTTCATCTCTCGATTTGATACATTTTATTGCAGACTCTTGGTTTCTTTCATGATTGGTTTCTAAGGTTTTCATACCTATGAAGTCTTCTTCTTATGGATTCTTGCAAACCTCACTCATGTCGTGGCACTCTTCTTGATATCATTGTAGCACTATTACAAGAAAATGCATCCATTTTTCTATCACTACTCCCTTCAAACATCAGGCACTTCCAACCGTGTGTACAAGCTACTAAACATAGGTGTTCCAAATATTATTAATAGTATCACTCATTGTAACAATGGAATAGCAGATAATGATGAAGGATTTGTGCATTGGTTAAGCCATTTGTTTTCCTGGGTTTTGGACGTGGTCACCAAGAGTTTAAATGTTGAGCGTCATTCCTGGTATATTTCTCTCTTTAACATAATGTTGATACTAAACAGATCTTACCGCACTAAAAATTACCAGACCTGCTGAAGATATTCAACTAAGTCATAACTTACCTGAAATTTGGAAGTTTTGGAAGGTTTGATAAGGGAAATTGGATAAGTTGACAACATATGCTTAGAGTGCAGGGGTTCTTCTCAGCTGTTCCTATTAATCAAGATGGATTAGCTCTTGGACTAACATCCTATTACTATGTCAGTGTTAAAGAGGTGAATTCGCTTGCATGAGGACATGCATCGGGCATGGGGATGTTGGGTCTCGGATTTATATAACATTTTCTGCTATTCTTGAGGATATTGTTACTCTTAAGTCTTTGTCAGCAAATGGAATTATTCTGTATACACATATATATTCCATTGTATACGGAAACCATGAAGTGCTTCCAAAGCCACAAATGAGCTAAGAATTCAACTATAAATGCAACAATAATCCTCTCTGCGGAGAATAGCTGAACTTTACAAGAATGTAGGGTGTTGGCTTATAGAGGATAAAACTTATGATTATTTTATGATGGGTTGAAACATTTGTGCTCCAAGGCCCACAATACTATCAATGTATTCTTTCTAAAGCTTATGGTAAGGATATCGGCAAATTGGAGTTGAAACCTAGCCATCCTAGTTATCGTTAAGCTTGCATGTTGAGAGAGCTTAAGTTTATTTTTTTGAGAAGTTTCGTTATTTTTCAAGGGAGACATTGTAATCCATGACCTACTGTGGAAAGAAGAAATAAGGAGGAAACGCCGAGCATGGTGGAACTATTGAGCACTCAACACACCCTAAGAGATTTATCAAATTTTATCAATTTTTCGGTAACCACTTGTTTTCTTCAATCAATCAATTCGATTTCATTTGGGAAATGGTTTATATTTATTTATTTTCATGTCTCTTATCACCTAGTCGGGTTTGTTTAAACTTATGTGAACCTTGCTGCTCCAGCATCTAACACTTAAATTAAGAATAGGCAACTAAACATTTCACCTAACGTGTTCGTTCTGTCTAAAGAATTCAAGTAAGCAGGAACCAATAATAACATAATAGATAACGTAGCATCGATTCTCATCTACATCGTAAGAGGGAAGATCGCTTTTATTTTCATAAGTTTTTGCATAAAGGTTTGAGTGATAGTTGATCCCCTTCAGCATTGAAATTGAACATGAACCATTACAAATTGAAAATTACAATTGAACCATTACAAAATGAACCATTACATAAGTGTCTCCGCCTCAGGGTCGATAGTTGATGCTCGATGTAATCCTTTTATCTGGATCGAGGGAAATACATAAAATCACAACAATCATTTCGGACCGCTGCATAAATTTATCTCCAACGTCGCATCCCCGAAGCATTTCAGCATCGGTGAATTTTTGAGGAGTTGATCCGAGAGCACAAAGGGTAGGTTTATCATTGATCATCATTCCTTGACACTTTACGGCATCTACAAGTTAGGTTTGGGTTTTAGAAAAAAGGCTTAAACAAAGTCCGTAATCCAACGGGATGATGAGCGAATGAAGTCATTGGTCTTGAATGCCACATGTATTTACCACGTAAGAGGGTCGAACGGTCTAGTTTTATCCCAAGTCATTTTTGGTTCCCTAGGTCATAGTCACACCTCCAAATTAGCTTTTCCATGTCAACACTATATGGTAAGATCGATCGACATCAGAGATTTTGCAGGAGGATATCAATGTGGTCGTTCACAAAGAAAATCCCAACCTCGATCCACCAACCGAAAGAGCGTAATCCATGTGGGATGTTTGGCAAGATAAGATACGCATTGGATTTTGGACATTTAATGAATTATTTAATGCTCTATCCCACATTACTTTCTACCCCGTACGTTGATTAGACAAATGCATTTTTAAATCACTGATAGGCCACATTACCATCCGTGGCTCCACTAACAACCCACAATGAATTTAAGTTTAAACATCTCTAAATATCTGGTAGCAGATTTGTTGAAATTTCACTCATAAATTGAATTGAATGGTTGATGCGATACGGTAAGATCATCCCCGCTAAATATCTAGAATCGTTTTGAACAAATTTATTATGCACATAAGTTGAATTCCAAAGTGTCCAAAGGAGAAAAGTGAGCAACTCAAGAATGTACTGATCCTTTTGATTATCAAAAATAGGTTTAACAAGATTCAAAGGTATGTATCCAAGCCTATCAATTCATTGGTTATAATTTACATATGTGCACCCAATTTTATTGCACAATCTCTAAACTATGCTATATATGCGTAAGATGTCACAGAAATCCAATCCATGAGATGCCTAATGAGCACCAAAGCCAAAGGAATCCAAGATAGGCTTAATGCTCTTCTTTGGGGGGACCACAAGGAAATTAGAGGGCGCCCCCTATGTAGTGCATGTCATCAAACATAAACAAAGAAAATTTTGTCCAACCTCCGCATTCGGGTAAGGTGATGTAGAGGCAAGCACCGGGATTCAAGGTAGCTAGCCCAGCTGGGGATATATTCAATATAATTATCCGAGAAGAATACCAATAGTATATTCCACACAGCAACCTGGACATAAGGGTGCTCGATGACCAAGTGTTCCCAACCATCTACCATATTTACATATGAGGGCTATGAACTCCCCATTTTCCCTTGCATAGAGGTTCTCAAATGGCTCATCAACCATACGGGAAGAAGTGATTGATCACCTACGAATTTATGCATGTGTCGATTTTTCTCTAATAAAAGTCCGTATACTACAAGATCAGGGACCCCGAGGAATGGCTCAACAAAAACTTCATTGTGAATTTAAGGAATTCCATGACACCCCATTATTAATGGCTTCAATGGTGGAAGGAGGATACAATTAACTAGAGAAATGTATCGGTAATGTGAATAATCAACCCCAGGGAGCCATACATCTATTTGATGGCTCTCACCTTCATCTATATGGAGAAAAGGATTACTCAAAATTTTCAGAATATTGGATGCCCTTGGCATCAAATCGTGGAGATTTCTAGGAGTAGTTTCAATTTGGGAGCCATTATCTCCAAACAAATGAGTATTAATATCCTACAGGCTCAGACACCAAAAGAAGGGGAGGCACCCACTTTCTACATGGCCTCATACCCGCTCGATGTCATGTGCGCAAGGAATATCTTCACGGGCAGAATCTAAGATGGTATTGCCATGGAGTCTCCGGTTCACGTGATACTTCCAACATACTCATGGGAGAACATGTACAAGAAGTATCACTCAATTCACAATTAATTCATCGCTTCCCATTTATTTTTATTTTAAGAAGGAATGCCCAAGACTATCCGCAGTAGCCAAGAAAATGATAGAAAAGGTAGACCATTGGTATTTATATGAACACTCAACCTACATCAAAGTGTTCGTGAGCTTTCACCGGAGAACCACATATCCTACCTGCTCATGTCCCAGAATGGATCGTTCTATGAGAAATTTGTATTAAGACCATCCTGTAGGGCTATAACGCCACATTTGTCAAAGACAAGAAACGAGATTTCATACCCTATATGAAAACCATAGGGTTTTATCTAGTGAAAGGTATTTCTCAAGCCAAACTAGAAGGGTTGAGCCAACTTGAAATTAGGTTCAATAGGTTGATTCCACAAGAACGACCCTAAATACCTGGTCCTCCAACATACTTCACAAGTATCATCCTACTAGCCATATGATCAATGCATAAGTTTGAGGATGAATTACGTAAAGTACCTGTGGATCTGACTAGGTGGTGTATAGATCCAACCCAAACATGACTAGGTTCAAGGCTATGAGCATGGATTAACATGTGGAAACGATAGAGAAGATAGCTCAAGAATCCCTCAGAGTAAGAGAATAATAGTGGCATACACCGAGGTGCGAGAAGGGGATTACTCTTAATAATAAAGGGTGCAGAGGATCATTGATTAGTTCTAAAATGAACCCAACTTGATAGAAATGACAAGGATCTCGGTCGATGAACCAGTTGAAAGCCAAGGAGAACCAAGTGGCCCACAGTCGATAAGACATTGAGGGAAACCAATTTCGTCAAAAACCGGCTCTATCACCACGTATCGATCAACGGGAAGCTCGACCCCAAGATAGAAAGGGACATCGGGAAGGACAGACATACCAAATCCATTTTCATTTAATTACCATCTACCTATTGATGACTTAGAGTTAGGAGGTGTCCCCGGTCACCGGACGCTAAATTATGAGGAGAACAACCAGAAAGCAAACCACCCTCAATAACTCCGAGCAAGCCAAGTCAGATTCATCCATAGAATGAGAATGAGGTAGAAATTTCCTTGGATGTTGAGCCACTCGACATACCAGGAAACCCAATGGAAAGCTCAAGAGATGAGATAAGATCGGGTGAACAAGGAGAAGAAATTCCACGCCAGAAATAGACCTCAAAAGTCAATTACCATGTGGGCACCAAACCTACCTCGATTCCCCTTGGTTTTGTCCAACACTTTAACACCATGAGTAACAACCGTGAGGCGTGAGCCATTGGGACATACGTAAGAGGTTCAAGAACCCAGCCTTGAAGAAATATACACGGCAGTGCCCGAAACACTCTCTTACTTGGGGATAACAAGAGATCCTCGAACCGGTGGATGAGGTCATCGATACACAAGCACTCACCTATGGTCGAAAGAGGAAATACATCGTAAATAGAACCACCAAGAAAAGGAGGTTTACTTTGGATAGTTTGATCCTCATCACCACAGAGGTGAAATTGATCATCACAGAGCATGCCAAGACATCTGAGCTTATTGGAGTAGGGATGGTGATCGCAAATGCCACCCTAGATAGAGAAAGGAAATATGAAGAGGATTTGGCCACCGTGCTAAAGGAGTTGGAGCATCTGCACCATTTGGTGAAATATTATCAAGACTCAACACATGCCACGGTATTTTGAGAAGTTTAATTCCAATATGCCTATGGTAGATCCACATAATGAACGACACTTTTTCACTGCAGGGATAGCCAAATTACAAGAAGACACTCTTATGGCAATTCAGCTAAACCGCAAAGAGGTGAAAAATATGGTAATGAAGGCCACCTCGCAAATGGTGTAAATAATTGATTACATCAACGCTGTTCAAAAGGGTCGAGACATCACAGTATTCTCGCCGAGGAGATTCAAGAGAAATGGCCATTGCAAAGAATTTGGCCGGTTTAACTGGAGATGAAAACATCGACCTCCCAGAATTCGTCTCACCCGAGGATTTCGGGCTAACTCTAGCGACATAGTCAAACAACATGCGTATCACATTCGGTGTGGAATGCAGAGATAGAAAAGGTGGAAACATGGTAGTCGACAAGTACGCTAGCTTTTACACCACTCATCAAGGTTTTCTGAACAATATTACAAGAGTTAAAGGTCAAAGGTCAAGTATCTGCACAAAAGGGAAGGTAAAGGATATCCTTCACCATGGACCAACACAAATTCTCAGATGCCAACACATGTGAGGAACTCTTTATCAAATGGTCAAAGTATGAGAAGATTCATCCACTTCATTGAAACTATTTTATGATTCTTAGAAGACAGAGAGATGGAATCTCCATGTGGTGTTGTTTTGTTTTACTTAGCTTGCACTTTGATAGTTATTTTTAGTTATTGATTTTTATAAATAAGAGGATTGACATTTTAGAAAAGGTCGATGGTTTTGGAAAAGACCCTCATTTTTTGAATTGTAAAGAACCATTTTAGAAATACCCACTCATAGTCATGTTTAGGAATGGAGACAAATTTATGTTTTACATCAAATGTGTGTGTGATTGGATCATTAGGAGGAATCACTTCTGAATTTATCTCATAAATGGATGTTGTAATGAGTAAGAGTTTCTAATCTATTGATAAGTTAGTTGATTCAATACTTTATAGTTCTGTCTCTAATGATGGAAATCAAATTGTTTTGTTAATGTGTGATAAATGGTTAGAGCTAAGGAAACTATTTTCTTACCATCATTTTATTATATATATGTTTTCTTTCGATAATTGTATCTCTCGCATACTAAAATAATAAATGAAGTTAATGTATTAGTACTAGCTCTGTCAGCTACATGTATGAAAATCTTTATTCAAGATAAGTTGGAGCAAGATTGTTATCCCAATCTTAGATATCTTCAGTAGTTAATATTTCCCCACCGAATCGTTTATACCAAAGACATTACTCCTAGCGTAATTCCACCTACAAGCGAAAATACAAAGAACGTGCTTAAATGGAGGAATTTTCATAAGGAGAAATCTTGTCAATCACTACATAAATCCTATCGATTATTTGGTTGGATTGATGTGACCGGAGGATCATTCCACTATCAAATGTTGCGTAGAGTCCAATTGGGCCTTGGTGGCGGGTTTGGTTCCATGTTGTTGAGTTAAAGGGATTTAGAACCCCTCAACGTAATTGGAGCTAAAAGGAGGGTGATGAATGAATGGCTAACAATATTTCTTATATGATATTTCACACAGCCTGTAAATTCAAAACAACCCACATACATAGACTACTCCAAAAATGAGTAACTCACCCCAACAAGAGGAAGAAAAATTTGTTCCTGAAATATCTTATGCTTCCTTTCCCACCTAGGGGATTTGAACAATTCCCCTTTAAGAATCACAAGATCTTTACACCGTAAAAAATTGCAAAGATTCACCCTATTCTACTTCCTTTAAACAAATAAGTAGACTACACACCCCTCAATTCGTGTTTTTTCACACAATAGAAGACCATAGATTTTTCCTCACCGTAGATCTAACACCACCTCAATCTAACTCAAACAATTAACGGTAACTGCCTCGAGCCCAATGATTTTGAATCTAACAAGGAAGGGTTAACCTTAACGCTCAGTTTTGAAGTCAAACAACATGGAAGATCACAATGATCATAATGAGGATAGGGGAAACCCAATTCGGGAATAACTAACCTTGGTTGGATAGAGATGTATGGAAATCCATGGACGAGTACATAACCTCCCCAACACCCAAAGAAATTACCTCCTAAATTTGACCCAAAACTCTGTGGATTGCTCTAGTAAAGACCATATCTAAAATTCTATACTAGCTATTAGATCTGATGAATTTCCAACATGAAGACATAGTATGTGCAAAATTCCCCTATACTTTTGAGAATTATGCCTCCACGTGGTATTTTAACTTTCTTTTAGGGTCCATAACTAGTTGGATGAAGTTTCAAAAGGATTTTTAGATAAATTTGTAGAAGAAACCATGAGCTTTGGTACTGAAGTTGTTCAACGCCACCTCATGAGTTCAAAGGAGAAGGTTAAATAATTCAATCAACCATTCACTACTATCCTAAAAAAAAAATCAACCTGAAGCTAAACCCACTGAGGAGTTGGGTAAATCGGCATAATGCTTACTGCTCTCCCACTTCCATTTCCATACTTGTGCTATCGCCAAACAACCCTAGCTGAGAATTTTGAGGAAGCCAAAACAATATAATTCCAAATGAAGGGATGTGTAAAGAAGGTCAGTCTCAATGGTCAAGAAGAATCTCTCAACCTCCACCTGAGGGACCCCTGCTGACCAACCCTGGAAACAAATGTAACAAGTTCCAAAAGGAAGTGGAGACATAGAATACCTACAACTAATGATAAATAAGTTGTCAAATGAAATCATAGGCATGAAAACAAGTGAATTGGAAGGGGACACCATTGTCAAAGGTCCTATAAACCTTTTTAAATTGGGAATCCACTGTCATAGCAATTGACCCTCCCCCAACCAAATTAAACATCCAGTTCTCGTAGTGTTCCTGCGCCTATATAATTTCTTCTGTACTGTCACCAAGAGGAAAAATTAAGAGACTTACCACAATGGGTGCATGCCATGAATGAATTACTAATCAATTTCTGGGGATGAGGTTTCTACCGTGTTACTCAAGTTTACCTCAAATGGCGAATATTCTTGATCAGGAATAATTTGACCCACTAGAAGAAACAACCATGTTGTTTTGGGACCCTAACATGTCTATGCCTTCGGATGATATATTTGAGGTTCAAGAACCACCCATGAAGGTAGTGGCTATGAAAATGTGGAAGTAGGGTTGGGTCAGCCTCAAACTCACCCACCATTCTACACCTTGAGAGGAAACAAACGCCCGGACACTAAAAAGAATCTTTTGGCTCCTAAATACTATAAACTTCCATACATGAGAATTCGCCCAAGCTAGACTACAACATAGTAGAAGATTTGAAAAAATTGAAGACAAATATATCAGTCATGGACATGTGTAGAATGCCCCAGCAAAAGGACTTTATGTTA
>SNQJ01S0211218.1:0-15924 GCA_010110895.2 Picea sitchensis | reverse complement strand
ACGTTTAAATTGTTATTTGTTTTTATTTTATTGTTATATGTTTTATTTTTTAATTTTTATAATGTTTTGGTTTTGTTTTATTGTTTTATTCATTGATTATGTAGTAACTATTAATTATTTATTTAAAATTAATTATTAGTGCATTAATCTAATTTCTAACCTAATTACACTAACCCAATTATACTAATTTAATTACATTAGTATTAACACTATTAATTTAATAACCTACTAACTAATTAATTCCTTATTATTGTTTATCTTATGTTAATTTGCCATTATCTTATGCAGGGATGAGTGGTGGGTGAGATGTGGCCAATAAGATGAACGGGAGGGGGAGTGAGTGGTGCAGAAGAGAATGAATGGTGCAGTAGGATGATGACTGAAGGATGGAGGGAGAGGTGACATCATTGAGGAAACCATCGAGCCAGGTGCTTTCATCATGAGAGAAACAACAAATGAAAAATCAAATGATCAGATTTCCTATAATTTATAGGACCCTAACACACACAATAGCTTCTATTCGGTAGATTTTCCTGCATAGTTTCCTCTCACTATACCTTGATGATCTTCTACTAAAACCATAGACCGTTCATGTTCCAATACACACCTTCTCAAGATGTTTTCTGCACCCATATTGTATAAATGTCCTGCAATGAGTTGATATTTTGCATCTCTGACTACTAGATTTTTCTTTTGCATAGTACTAAAATCCTTTGGTGCAACTCATGTACTCAAGAATTCAATAACATCAATGAAGTACTCATCAACTACCTATACTGAAAATAATTTTGCATCTGGGAAGTTGTCTTCCAAGTTCGTAGGTTCTTCTCCATTGGTGACCCTTGACAAGTGATTTGGTCCTTCATTAAGCTTCCTTGGCTTAACTGTTAATTCAAAATCAAATTCCTAGAACAACAACAACCATCTACAGATTCTCCCCCCAACACTGGCTTATTGACTAGATATTTGAGGGCAGAATAATCTGTGAACATTTTAAAATGCTTTCCCAATAATAAATGTCTATATTTTTGAAGTGCATATACCATGACTAAGCCTTCTCTTTCTGTGGTGTTGTAATTCTTCTTGGATTCTAATAACTTCATGCTTGCAAAGTCTAAAGGATGATCTAAGTCCCCTTCTTCTTGATGTGCCAAAATTACTCCAAGTGTTATTGTTGATGCATCTACATGCACATGAAATGTATTTTCCTAATATGGAAATACTAAGATAGGTGTTGTCACCATCTTCTCATTTAAAGTATCCAATCCCTGCACAAAATCCTCGTTCCAATGAAATTTTTTGTCCTTCTTCAACAAATTTTCCATTTGCGTAGTAATATGTGCATACCCTTTGATAAACTTCAAGTAGTAGTTTGTATGTCCAAGTGTATCTCTTAACTGGTGCACTAACTCTGGTGGTGGTAAGTTCACAATTACAACAATCTTAGTAGCGTCAACCAATAAACCATGTTTGCACACTATATGTCCCTACAATATCCCAAAAGGTGTGCCAAAAATGCATTTCTTGATGTTTAATGATATCTGACATTGACTTCATTTTTCCAACATTAGTATTAGGACTTCCACATGATATTTCAAAAGAATAAAAATGGTTCATTCATCCAAATATACTTCTAATATCTTATGTATGAAATATTTAAAAGAAAATATGACCACCCTTGAAAAAACAGTTGGTGCAATCTTCAATCCAAAGGGCATAACTATATATTGGTATGATCCCCATTTTGTAGTAAATGTAGTCTTATGCCTGACCTCTGAAGCTATTTTGATCTGATGATAACCTGATAATCTATCTGTGAATGAATATGATTCCTAGCCTCCCACATTCTCCAATACCTCATCTCTAGAAGGGGTAGGGAAAGGATCATGTAAGAAAGCATCATTTAATTTCCTCAAATATACACAAATTCGTATCCCTCCTTGTTTATTTTCCCAGAATACCATGGGATTTATCCATTCATTTTCCTCCACTAGTTCTATGATACCAACTTCAAAAATTCAGTCAATTTTTTCTTTCACTTTCTTCTTTTACACTAGAGTCAACATGTAAGGCCTCTGTCTGATAGGTCTAGTATCTAGTTTTAGGGGTATCTTCATCTCACCTAGCCCACATGTTATTCCTTTCATCTATGTAAAGGTTTTTGGAAACAAATAACTGTAATCACACAATAACTCTACTATTATTTATAATGTCTTCTCATCTGAGTAGTCTCTAATGATTTCCATTTTAGGGTTTTCTTTTGTCCCAATGTTGACTTTCTTGACCTTGGTTGGTGTAACAAATGCCTCTGACTCCAGATATGGACCTTCCACCTCTCTCTCTCATTCAATCTCTATGATATAAATGTTGGGTGGATCGTATTCATCTGGTGCTTTCTCTACGACATGATAACATGAGAGTAAATATTTGACTGTCTTTTTTTTCAGCTACTAATATTATATCATAATCTCCACCTCAAGTTCCTTGAAAAATATCATTCCCTGTATTAGATTCATAGTTGAATCAATGTTAGTGTTATCATGCTCAAATGAGAAAGTTACCACAAAATGTTGTTGTAATATTGTCAATTCTTCAGTGCCTCTGTGCATCTCCTAGTGTATGTACGCGTTCCCTAGTATCCCTTGTAATTTATGGATAAAGTAGTGAATTCATTCCTCTGGTGGTGTCAAACTCCATTGTGTTCTACATTTCTCTACGTGATCAGCTAGTCTTCCTTGCCCATCATACCTCTGCAATGTCTTGCTCCCTTATTCTACACCAAATCTAATGTGCAATAACCTTTTACAATGATATTGATCCAGGTGGATATTGGTGGCCACCCATCTATTCCAACTAACTCCTCTTGACAGTTTTTAGTTCAGCACGTTCCTCTATAATTCTTTGTAATTGTGGTTTCTACACTTCCAAGGTTGTTTGAAGCCCTCCACAACTTCTAGGTGGATATTGGTGGCCACCCACCTTATCCAACTGGATTATTTTGGATTTTTTCATGTCATTACATCTTTATGTACTTCCAGGGCCATTTGGGGGCCTTAAAAAGTGTTTTTTTGGCTTGTCACAATCAAACTTTGGATGAAGAGAGAGTTTGATGACATAATGTGTAGTTCTTGAAAATACCTTTCCAATGGGCTATCACGCATCTAAAATGGAGGTCATATGAAAATGTTACGACCCCAAGAAGTTGAGGTACAAACTTACCCATCGGGGCCCACATAACTTTTGGCGTTTCATCTCCTAGGGTTAGGTTTTTTAATGTCTAGGGTTTTGGAATTCACGAGTAATGCTAAAAAGGCCTCTGGAGCCTCATTGTAATCCATCTTCTCAGACAAATGTGCATAGTAGCCACATCTCTTCTCATAGATAGCTACCACCATTAGAGCAAGTGTTTTCAGTTCTACATTTTTACAATTTCAACCTATTTTATTTATTAAATAGAATTCATTGTTCACTAGATATCTGTTGTTGTTCTCCATATCTCTTTGTTATTGAATTCAATTTGTTATTTATTTTTTTCCACTCATAAATCTGTATTAGTGGTATCTGAGCGGTCTGGTCTTCATTTATTTTTCTCCATGCATGTCCCCGAAAAATCTAGGTACAAGAAGTTGGGACTCAAACCAGTTGATTCTTTGTAAGATCAATTACACTGATCTCGACAACAACCCATGGGGAACAAAAAGAAAGATGATTTATTATGAGATATTTTTAAAATGTTGCTCAAGGAAGCCCTTGCATGAAAAAGGAATGAAATTATGGAAAACTTTGCACAGATTCTTTGGTGGTTGCCCACAGGAGACACATCTTCATCAAGAGACCATGCAACGCCCTTCAAGGTACAGGTAAATTTTGATATTCCATTATTTGAAGGAATGATATATGTAGATGTTGTAGATAAATGGTTGAATTTGCTCGAAGGGTATTTTCCGGTCCACAATTTTTCCGATATGGAAAATATTACTTGTTCACTCATCGTGGTCATCCCCCATGTTAAGGACTGGTGGGATACTTAATTTAAGCAAAGGGCCATAGAGGAATCTACAATATTTGTGATCTCCCCGATGTGGGATTCCTTCAGGGATTCCATTAATGAACATTACTACCCTATGTCAGGAAAGGGACCAGACAAGATGTGTAGAAATTTCGATACAAATTAATGTATTCCTGTAATTCTCCTGATCTAACAATTTCCTCCACTTTTTAAATACAGAATCGATTCTACTATTATTATTTCGGAAGAAATTAAACCACAATCACAACCACAATGCACAAAGTGAAATAGCAATAACACACAACACATAATTTTTACCAGGAAAGCGTAAAGCTAAAAACCTCACTATCATATATTATGTATATCATGAATCATGAAACAATATCTTATAAAACTCTAATCCAAGAGCTCTCAGTACAATACAATCGTCTCACACTTTCCTACACAAATCAGAAAATACATGTGCCAATTCTCCATGTCTAGACAACCTGCCTCCTCTGCACAATCTCCGCAATTTAAATTCTCACAATGATCTCGATTACTAAATTGCCTAGTTTTCACATGCTCATAAGCATATCCACTGCATGTGTGATCAAATCACAACTGATAGCTAAACTTTCGCTTTTACCTATTATCTCAACTGGGTCTCCACTAGATCTGACATGCATGTAGTTAACCGTGGCGAATCTTCAATTGCATGTGAGTTCACTGATTAACTGAACTCTCACTAGTGCATGTTTAGTTACAACTAGTACAACTGATCTTAACTCACTTAACTACACTTATAATTTTGTTACAAATCCAACTCACTCAATTATGAATGAAATAATAGATTAATATTTATTGTCTAATTTATTTAAGGGAAAAGTAAATTAGACACATGTTTCTTGTTGACTTTTCAACAAGATGGACCATCCTGTGTCAGGAAAGGGACCAGACAATGCCAAATTTAACCAATATTTTCCATAACCTACGCACCAAATTGGGTATCAAAGACTCTAAATGAAATCTAGTGCTCAAATACCGTGGTTTTTTTCATATATACATTTAAATAAAAATGTATCTTTTGGACATTTCATCATTGGGTATGGATTATAAATATGTTGTCAAGATTGAACATAAATTTAAGTAGAAGAGGAGAGAGTTTGGATATACAAACTCCTCAGAGTCGAGGCAGAGCAAAGGAGACCCCAACCCACAAAACAAGGGATAGAGAAAATATGGCCACTCTCAAGACAACCAGTCCAAGCCACAACACAAGAAGGGTATTGAAAATTCGAATAAGGACACGAGAAAATGGTGTGAATACCATAAAATCCCTTGGAAAAACACCGAAGAATGTCACTCTAAGCAGTCACTAGTGGTCGAGCTGAAAGCTTCCGAGTCAGAGGAATATTCTGACTCCAAATCAAATCTAGAAGGAGGGAAGTGTATTATCGATGTTGAACCCAGTCCCAATGTAACTACCACCAAATTCTAGCCAAGAGAACTAGAAGAACCAGAGCAAGGGGAGCACCTCTTTCACTCACAGATGTGGGTAAAGGTGGCTCTGCTTCATTTCATTGTTGATAGCAACAGTCAAAAGAACTTGATATCAACATAGGTTGTTAAGAGACTAGACCTACTGATGACACCACACCTGCAGCCTTACACCATTTCCTAAATTCACCAAGGAAGAGATCTTTGCATCAGCCAACAATGTTGTCTTCCCTACGACATCAAGCCCTTCAAAGATGAGGTATTATGTGATATTTCTCCCCTTGAATTTTTTGATGCTCTTTTAAGAAAACCATATTTGTGGAAGTGACAACTTGTGTATGAGCCTAGACCCTACAATGTTATTATTACTTTGGGTAGACAATTGTATAGGATACCAGAGGTAGCACCGCTTACCATTATTTCTTTAATCTCTGCTAAGCAATGCAGTAAGGTCATTTCACATATTGGGAAGTTCATATTCTTTGTGATCCGTGCTCACAATAAGAAGAATTTCCTCACCACATTCTTAGCCTCTAAAAAGAGCCTCTTTTTGTAGCAGAATCAAGTGGACATGATCGTGGAAGAGTACAAAGACATCTTCTCCTCACCCACTGGGGTAGCAATGCACTGCCAAGTCAAGCATCCAATTTATCTAACCCTTGGTGCACCTATGCATAATTTACTATTCCATCATCATTCATTGATGGAAAATGATGAAATCAAGTGTCATATCCAACATCTGCTTCAAAATGGTCATATCAGACCCAACTCCTCCCCTTGCAGAAGCCTGATTGTACTAGTGCAGAATAAATATGGGACCTAGAAGCTCTATTTTGATTACAGGTAATTAAACAAAATCATAATCCGGAACTGATACCCAATTCCCCGAATTGATGACCTTCTTGACCAACTCAAGGGGGGGGGGATTTCTTCAACAAGATTGACCTAAAGTTTGGTTACCACTAGGTTCCCATTGAGCCAACTGATGTATAGAAGACAAATTTCAAATCTAAATAAGGTTTCTTTGAATGGTTGGTCATGCCCTTTGGCTTAACAAATGTACCAACCACTTTCATGAGGTTGATGGATGATGTATTTAGACCCTTCATGAACTCTTTTGTGGTGGTATATTTGGATGAAATCCTCATCTTCAATATAAATTGGGATGAGCACATGCAACATATTTAGCAGGTTTTGAGCACTCTATGACAATATAATCTATATGCTAACTTGGAAAAATGATCCTTTCGAATGAAAAGGGTCCAATACTTGGGATACATTGTTGATGAGAATGGGTTACATATGGATCCATCTAAGAACCAATTCATCTATGAATGGCCATCCCCGACCACACTAATCAAGCTTCAGAGATTCTTGGGATTTGCCAAATTCTTCTGTCTATTCGTGTTGGGATTCTCCCATATTGCATGGATCCTCAGCCAAGTGACCAAGGGCATTGGCAGGGAAAAATTCACATGATGGAAGGCACAACAAAGAGAATTTGATGATCCAAAACATCGTTTTTCCTCTGACTACTCTCCTTACTTGAACTGCAACAACTATTTGAGACTAAGATTGATGCATATGACTATGTTGTAGGCACATTTCTCACATAAAACAGTCATCCGGTAGCATACCATAGTGAGATAATTTGATATATTGTTCAAAAATACCCCACTTATGAAAAGAAAATGTATTCCATTGTACAAGCCTATCAACAATGGAAACATTACATCTTGGGAGAGGAGACAATCATCCACACTGATCACAAGATTTTGCAGTTCATATATACAGTGTACACAAGGGAATTTGTAGAATGACCACCATCAGAAGTGGTCCACCTACCCACAATAGTTCCATCTCAACAAAAATTATAATAAAGGGAGAAAAAATTGTGTCACTTACTACCTCTGTCGACCTCCCGTGGATGCACTCACCACCGTGCTCCAATCCTATGGGAATGAGGCATCTGAGTGGTCCCACCTTTATCAGCAAGATATGGACTTCACCACCACCTATCAGCTCTTGGATACAAGAAAAAATGTCACTTATTTTCACATTCAATATAGACTATTATGGCATATTGGCCATCTATGTGATCCTTCAAGCAAGCGTGCAAAGATAATTTGGGAGGCTCACTACAATTGGATGGCAAGACATTTTGGTGTGGATAAAATTATGTTCGTTATATAGAAATATTTTTATTGGCCAAAACTTCTACAGGACATCAACAAGTATATCAGATCTTGCACTTCCTATGCCATTTCCAAGCTATCCATCAAGAAGAAAGGCTTATACACCCCTCTTCCTACTCCTAAGAGGCCTTGGGAATCCATATCTATGGATTTCATGTATTTCCTTCCATCCACCAAGAAAGGAAATGATTGTGTATTTGTGGTGGCTGATCAGTTTTCAAAGATGGCCATTCTCACAGCCTGAAAGAAGAGCATCACAATGATAGATACTACGAAGATTTTCTTCAAATTAGTGTGGGTCCATTTTGGGATACCATAGACCATCATCTTTGATTGGGACAACATGTTCCTCAACACATTTTGGTCAAGTTTGTGGTTACTTTTGGACACCAAGACCAGGAAATCCACTTCCTTCCACCCTTGAACCGATGGCTAAACAGAGGTCGTCAATCAGATGATTGTGCACATCCTGCACATGTATAACTCTAATCATCTGCGTACATGGGATGATAGTCTTCCCTATGTTCAACATAGCTACAACAGGGCTCTCCATAGCTCCACCAGCCATATCCCCTTTCAAGTGGGTCTAAGATTCCAACCCTTGGGTCCCATTAATGTTGCACTACCTCTTGCAGTAACATAGACAGATTATTCACATGTTTAGTCTAAGGTAGAAAAAGCCACTAGATTCATTGAACGTATTTAGCACATCTGCCAACAGGTCCATGAGATTTTGTAGAAAGCCAATGTTAAGTACAAGCAACACCATGATCAACACTAGGTACCACACATGTTTCAGGTGGGATACAAGGTCTTGTTACATTTACATAAAGAGCGCCTTATAGGGCCCCATCAAAAGCTATGACCACTTCATTATGGGCCTTACACTATCACAAACATTGTTGGTAGCAATGCTTTTGAGATCAACACTCCACCCTTCCTTGGCTTGCACCCAATGTTCAATGTGGACCTCCTTCGACCATATTTTCCACCATTATTAGACACCTCAGAGATCACAGAACAACTGAAACCAATAGAGATCAACTATGACTACATGGAATAGGCATCCAGTAATTAGATAGTGGACACATAGGTCAAGGGAACTCACCAGCGAAGGATCCAACTTTATCGGGTTTTCAAGGCAAGGTATCTCCTACACCAAGGAAATTGGCTCACACGAGGCCAATTTAAGCAGAAGTTTCTCAAAAAAATGGATATCATTACTTCCTAAGGGGGGAGGACTGATCCATGTGGATATTTGTGGCCACCCACCTATTCCAACTAGCTCCTCTTGACAATTTTTAGTTCAACACATTCTTCTGTAATTATTTGTAATTATGGGTTCTACACTTTCGAGGCTATATAAATCCATACATATATTCTAGGTGTATATTGGTGGCCTCCCATCTAATCCAACTGGATTATTTTGGATGTATTCATGTTAGTACATCTTTATGTACTTCTTGGGCCGTTTTGGGGCTCTAAACAATGTTTTTTTGGCTTTCCACAGTCAAATTGTAGACGAAGTCATATTTTGATGGAATAATGTGTATTTCTCAAAAAGACCTTTCCAACAGGATATCACGAGCCTAAAATAGATTTTGTATGCAAACATTACGACCCCAGGAAGTTGAGGTACCAACTTACCTATCGAGGCCCACATAACTTTTTGTGCTTCATCTCCTAGGGTTAGGTTTTTGGATGTATAGGGTTTTGAAATTCATGAGTAATGTTAAAAAGGCCTCTGCAGCCTCATTTTAATCATTCTTCTTAGAAATATGTACATAGTAGCCACATCTCTTCTCATATATAGCTACCAACATTCAAGCAAGTGTTTTCAGTTCTACAGTTTTACAGTTTCAACCTATTTTATTTATTCAATAGAAGTTATTGTTCACTAGATATCTGTTGTTTTTCTCCATATCTTTGTGTTATTGTATTCATTCTATTATTCATTTCATTCCACTCAGAAATCCATATCAGTTACTAGTCCTGAATCATTTTCTTATGTGCACCCCACCATCTCGTAGGTGTTTCCTTGAGTGCAATATCTAGGGCTAACAACCTTTGATTGTCCAAAACTTCCTCCTCATAATTTTTCATCATTTCCTCTAATTCGTTCAAACGATGAAAAGTGGGAGATTCAATGATCTCTGTATCAACCCACCTTACTGCATAGTCTGTTCTTGCGCACCTCCTTGTAGATATTTCATGTAGTCTCTACTGCCAGTTTTCTAGACCCATGTCCAAGTATGAAGTGCATGATGTAATGCTTCTCCAGTTGAGTACCTCGTCTATAGTTGGGTTGACATAATATTATTCTCGTGAATTGGTCCTATATAACTAATTTATTTCTTCAAAGTCCTAATAGGTCACCTCAACAAATCTTTCTCCCTTTGAAGGATCCAATGGTGCAATCACTCTATATTCGCCTAACTCAAAAGTCATTTTCCTTATCTTTAGGTTGATCACATCCTGGTTATTAAATGCACAATCCAATATAAGTAATGTTGGTTAGGGGTTTTAATGGTTATTTATTCTTCTATACTATCTGATTTATTGATCCAATGTTCATGTCTTTCGGGTTTCCAACAAAGCCTCTAAAACTATTAGCCCTCCTGGTGAACCAGAAGGCAATGCAGCACACAAAATGCACTGCGCACTCTCACCTGAGATACATTTAATGGGTGGATGAAAGAATCACTTGTTTACAACCTACGATTGAGTATGAGATATGAGAACTTGACCATTGAACCATTATTAGAACTGGTAAATGCAACATGATATTATTCACGACTATGTAATATCTTTAGTATCTCATTCCCTCAATATCGTAACAACATTTAAACAAGCAGTATAATAACTCATTCATTCATTAAGAACAACAAATAACTACTGAAAAGAGGACAAATATATGCAATCATTAATCACATTACATAGATATTACTGTGGTTCACCCCCTCCTAGGTTACATCCACAAAGATTCGGCTCTTGGCTCTTTTATTATAATAGTTTTTCATCTACAGTGTTGTGCGCTTACAACTCTCCTTAGATGGGTAAGATCTATGTGAGGCAAACTAGATCGCACCAGAATCCTCAACCCGTGATCTAATCCTCAAGATATAACTTCTCTCGTCTCCTCTAGCTCAACATATTACAAAATAGTTCATACAACAAAATGTAAACCCAAATACTAACTAAGTCAGGACAACTACAAAATCTATGAACAACAACAACAAAAACAATAAAAACCCTCTATAATAACTCAGTATTGATATTTATACACCTTTGGATCTTCATCCATTACAATACATTACCAAAACCCTAACCCTACTGACGTTAGGTATTCCTCTCATGTGCATGTGTTGTTCTTCCTTCCAACTGTCGCTTTCCTTGTGCACGCTTTCTTGCATGCACACGTGTTGTGTTTCCTTTCAGTTGTTGCTTCACTCTCTGCACGATTTATTTCCCCATGATTATCATTCTTTCCATTTCAGCCTGCTTCCAACAGGCCCCCAACACTTACATGTGGCTTGTCCTGAGCCACCTAATCCTTATGAGCTTCCTTGATCTCCTTGGTGATCATCTGGAACTTTTCCTTGAGCTCTGGTGCTTGTGTCTGCGCCTACACAGTGTTCTCCGTGATTGTGTCCACTACCTGGACTATAATTATGTCGCTAATCAATCCTGCACATTTTGACTGGGTCTGCATTATCTGTGTCTTATCTTCCTTTGCTTATGCCAGGACTTCTACTACCCTCTCCTACAATGGTTCCACTTGAGCCTGACGCTCTTGTTTCTAGGTTTGCGTTGTGATTAGATCTTTCTACAATCTCTTCATGTTCTGTGTCCCTTTGAAATGTTCTGTTATTGGTATTGTCTTTTCCCCAACTTGAGTTCTTGGATCGCTACGCTGATACTTTCTTCTTCCATGTCCCATTTGTGGACCTACTAATCCTCCTCCAACCTGGTCCAAAGTTGCGTTTCTTTATCAAACAAGTCAATTGTTGTGCTAACCTATTTCTCTATCTCCTACAACTACGTTGTTTCTTCCTTCTTCCTTTTCTCCTTGACTATTATTGGTGGAGTGGTTGGTAAGAGCTTCTCTTAGAGATTCTCAATCTCCTTCTGATATTGATCAATTTCCTACGCAATCCAATCAATATTTTCTGTTGTTGTGATTTCCTCACTCTATGCGGCGTGTGGAATCTTCTCATAAGTTCCTGCCACTTTCTGATCCAATACTTTTATGCGTTCCCTTTCCTCGTAGTTCTCAGATTTCTCCTTCTCATATACTATTTCTAGTGCATCCCACTTCTTTGTTTTCTTATTCAATTCGGTTTAACTCTCTGCGTGTGCAATACTGTACCTCGTGGTTTACACTCACTTGGAACCTATGTAGCACCCCTGATGGTATCCATGTCAACACAAGTTGGATTTGGCTTAAGTCCTTCAAGGGTGTCTTCCCCACAATTTTGTCCATGTGCAACATACTAAGGTTGATGTGTAATGTTACGTGTGGCTACAGTATTTCCTGGACTGACTCTTATTCTTCCTCTTTCATTCTTCCTTCTATCTACGGTTTTGGTGGTCTAATTCCCCTATTTCTTGTTGTCAACCCTTCCCCGATTTGTTTGAGGAGTTGTCATATATCTGCCAACTTCTGATGAATCTTGTCCCTATGGTGTGCAACATGGTCGAAGTCCTCAGATAGACAATCCTGGACCAGTCTGGTGATCATTTCCCCATCATCATCCGTGATCGTATATTTTGGAGGTTCTCATTGTGCCTTTGATTTCTTGCGTGCACTTCCTATTTTCATGGTTGGCCTCTTGTTTTCCCCTGCTACTTGTGGGTTGGGATTTATTGTTGTCTCTTGCGCAGGCTCGACCTATTGTTGCTACTCCTTGGTCGGCTGCATCTTATCCTTATTTCTGTTCTAGGTCCTTGTCTTCATTGGCCCTTCTTCTACCTGTGATGTATTTCCTTGGACCGCTCTTAGTCTCTTAGGCACTTGGATTTTCGAAGGATGAGTTTCTCCCTGCTCTGCCTCTTCTTCTACTGTTCTTTCCAGCACTTCCTGGGTAATGGTTGGGATCCTCCATTCATCGACCCATTCGTCGATTACCATGTCAATATCACCCTCTATGATGCAGTAGCACATCTATAGCCACTGTTTATATAGATCCTTCCTTGCCTATATCCACATTGCGTGTCCTATGGACTAGAAATTAGCGATGTCTGCATATCACGCGACAGCTTCTGGTGTGATTCTCCACATCTCGGAGATGGCTTCTTGTAGGTTGCTTAGGTATCCTTCAAATATGGATCTGTTCATCCTCTTGTGACTATTGCTCACCATCGCCATTAGCAGTGAATACCTCTTTCCCTAGTTTCGTTTGGGTTTGGTTAAAAAATTTACGTACCTTGGTTCCCTCCAGCCCATAAAGGCTATGAGCGTGATCATCCATGAGTAGTGAAAACATGTTCCTATGTCCTTTGCATCCTTGCAGTCTTCCAAGAAACATTTTGATAGGTACGACCCCCAACTCATTAAGGTGCCTTCTACGCACTGGGTTGCAACTGCAACAACTCCAGCTGGGACTTCCTCCCTACAAAATTTTCTTAGAATCCTGTAGGCTAAGACTTTCGCACCCAATTGTGTGGCTGCATCGTTGATCCTCTTGATGATGATCCCTCTTGTCCCCTTTTCGATGTCGTACTTCTTCTTCATCTCTTCTACTAGCACTTTCTCCTTGGTTTTTTCATCCAGAAATAACGTGAGATCCATTCCCCAAATTGGTAACCCTGTTATGTTCGCAATAAGCTCAACGACTATGGGGATGGGCTTGTCTAGCCATATATCCCCTCCATGTGTAACTGCTAGCCATTTTTTAACACACGTTGTTGCATACTGACCTCTACCAAAATGTGGTAGGCCCAACAGACCTACAATTCTCATTTTCTCCAACCTAGTTGCCCACTGCTATGGTTGATCAATCGGTTCTCCAACCTGATTTGTGCCTATGGTCTATACAAATACCCTATTCGCAAGTTCCAGGAATTTGTCTTTGTCTTCTACATTGTGTTTAGAGTATTTGAGCTTCCCAATATGACCTAGTAGCTTCGGTCCTACTTATACCCCCTTTGGTATGTGCGTTAGAATAATTTTTGCAGTCGGTTTCTTACGAGGTGACCTTGGTATCTATATCTTGTATTTATTCTACTGTGGTAGCTGGCTCAAATTTCCAGCAGCTTCTAGTTGCTCCTCCATATACCATTCCAGCCAAGCCGAGACGTCTTCACCCTTCTCCCTAGATGGGTGGTCAGATATGGTCATTTGAGACTCATTTGGGTCAAATGGAGTTTGGATTCAGTGTCGTGCCATTAAATTTCGGAGTTGCTTATATGTCCTCTGGTTGCACCTCCTTCAGGGTTTCTATTCCCTGCATCTGTGGCTCCTGTAATTCCACTGGTATCGTCAAACTCCTGCCCTCTGATACTGGCTCTTGGACTTCTTCCAGGAAAAGTGTAGGTTTTATCGGTGTTGTGTTTGGAGATGGGATTTTGTCAACATTAACGATCTCCGACTGTTGTTGTTCACTTTATTTTTCCTTTCCTCGTGACCTGGTCTTAACTCTGGTTTTCCTGGTGGTCCGTCTTGCTTCTGCTTGCTTAGGCGGTGAATGTCAAGTGTCTATTGGATTTGAACGGTCTCTATGATCTCTGTGAACTCACACTGTGCTCTTTAGCCTCTGTTTCTTTGTTTTTGTTCTCTTTTCCTGAATAGACTATTGGCTCCCTAGCCCGTGTGTTGTATGGATTTCCCATGAAGCTTGTTGAGGATGCTTCCTTGATTATGGGTTTAATTTACCTTGATTACCAGTTCAATGAATTTATGATAGTTTCATACTTTCCATTACTCCTATTGTGTTGTGTTTTGTTGGCGCGATTAATGTGGCGTACCAGCAGTTCTTTTTGTCCTTTAATTCCTCCTTGTGTTGTCATGTTGTCCTACTTTTTCTGACTTTGATTTTCTGCTTGTTTCCCTTTGGATGTGACCTCTTTCTTTCTCCTCGTCAAGTTTGTGTTTCTAAATTTTTGTGGCCTTTCTACCTCTGGCACCCTGCGCCCTCTTTAGTTCTTTACCTTTTGGTTCTTTTTCACTATACTATATATATTTTTATTTTTTTTTAACTACGCGATAGATGGTCGACTGTCCTTGTACAGCTTCATTCGACTCCCATTGATCATTCCTCGGAGTTCTGCACCTGATAAATCTCTTAACTTTACAGCTCCTCCATCTATGACAAATTTTACTATGTATGGTCCTAAACAATGCATTATGATCTCTCCTGGGTGATGTAACGATTTGCTGTCATAATTCAGTACTAGATCTCCTTCCTTGAATGTTTTCTTCTTGATGCATCTATCACGCCAGGATTTGTCCTTTTCTTTATGAACTTGTTGGTGGAATCCTCCAAAGATTTGGTCTTCCTCCATCATCAGTAACTGATTCATTCTCTCCTGTACTACACCTAATTCTGTCATTTGTGTGATGCCTGCTACGTGCAAGGTTGGTACTAAAAATTCTAATGGCACCACTACTTCTTGGTCATAAACTAGTTTAAATGGCATGTGCCCTGTCAACGTTTTGCAAATATTTTTATATGCCCATAATACTGTTGGTACTTTAAGATCCCAGTCGTCGTTGTTGCCGTTGAAAATATTTTTAAGTGCGTTCTCCAAGATTTTGATGAATGCTTCCACTGTGCCATTTTCCTGTGGATGATATGGTGTGATATTCTGATGATGGACTTCAAATTATTCAGTTATAGCGCCGATGATGTTTTTTATGAAGTGTGTTCCTTAGTTTCTCATCAAAACTTTTGGGCACCCAAATCTAGTAATGAATTGTTCAAATAGAAAGTGTGTTGTTGTTTCTGCACTGCAATCCTTCACTGGTGCGACTTCCGCCCATATTGTTAGATACTCCATCGCAGTGATAATGTACCTTTCTCCTATTCTTTTGGATGGTGGGTTGATTGGTCCCACAAAGTCTATTGCCCACTTTTTGAATGCCTGTAATGTTACTTGTGGTCATAAGTGTTGGAAATACTAAAACAACTGAGAGGGGGGTTGAATCAGTTGTTTATAAGCTTAAACAATTTTATACCTTTTAAATAATTATTAAGATTTCTTCATGTGTCATCTACCAACATACAACATATGGATAGTAAG
>SNQJ01S0211216.1:0-15924 GCA_010110895.2 Picea sitchensis | reverse complement strand
TTCACTCCTTGAATCCTCCCCAAAAAGAGGTTATAGAAAGAATGGTAGACTTTATTCAATTTTGGTCTGTTCAGAAGACCCAACTTGTACAGCATGCCCCACACTCAATATTTAACATCAGATTTTGAAACTCACATACAAGAAATGAAAGTCCATACTCTTTACAATGGAAGTGGTCCCACTTCATTTCGATTCTGTATGAAGAAGTTATTATTGTTTTACCCGGAACACCTATTTATTGACTAGCTTCAGGACTGGTCACAAACCCTATCTTCCACAGAGTGTATCTCCATAATTTTAGCGAATAAAGAGCTGAATTTTTTACCAGAGGTACCTTGATATATCTTCTCAATACCATAGCGATTTCACCATTTCAATCATTCTAGAAAAAACGTTATAGAAAAAATGGTAACATGACCGGAAAATAGCATACCTTAGAACACATCACCAAAAGACTTCATCCTCCCTTGAAATCTGGCCTTCTTTTCTTCTTATTTCCTCTGAAATTTGACTTGTATCAAATGAATGTATAATTATGTTTATTTATACCATTTATTTCACTTCCTTTTAACATTAGGGCCGACCTGACACTTTCTTATTTTGTAATTCTTTTCTTTAATTATCTTAGGTCTGCATGTGCCTTCTTCAATTCCTTTGTCATCTTCAAAAATTCATTTCTCTCAACCATGAGGATCCATGTGGCATGCCACATACCAGGAAACAACATGATGTATACTATCCATTCATGGGTGTTGTTACATATGCATGTGCATTTTCCTTCATGTCCAAATACCTTTATCAATATTAGCGGTCCAAAACCCATGACTAGGGTTGACATCAATGAAAACAACCAATCTTCAACAATATCCATCTTGATATGTGGGCTCTTCAAAAATTCATTTCTCCTCAACCATGAGGATCCATGTGGCATGCCACATACCACCGGAAACAACATGATGTATACTATCCATTCATGGGTGTTGTATATGCATGTGCATTTTCCTTCATGTCCAAATACCTTTATCAATATTGCGGTCCAAAACCCATGACTAGGGTTGACATCAATGAAAACAACCAATCTTCCAACATCATATCCATCCTTGATATGTGGGCTCATAGTAATGGTTGGGTTTTCATCTTGCAGACTAATTACATTAGAACTTACAACAGAAGTAGGTGGTTGCAAAACCTTCATAATGGATTGTTTGAAAGGCTCATTTTTCAACAATTCTGATAGAGGTACAAGGATCTTGATATTTCTCAACTCACTCTCTAGGATGAAAGATTCATGTGGCCTATCAACTTCCTTTACTTTAGGGACAACATGTTTAAATGGAGGAGGTTGGTGAGCTCTAGTCAATGCACCCTTGCTTGGATTTGGCTTGAGAGTAACCTTTGTCTTTCTATTCTAATCAGAGATGATGGCTTTAGGAGTGCCTTTTTTAGGCCTCAAGTCATATTTATTTTGGGGTTGGCCTTGAAAAAACCCTTATTCCCTTATCTCAACATCAAATTGATTCAACATTTGTGATACCTCATAATCTTATTGCATTGAGTGACTGGTGTAAAAAATTGTTTCATTGAAAAGTACAACAACATCATCCACAACATCATCATCTAAATCCATCTCCTCAATCTGATTGTTTTGGAAAAGAGGTACTACTCGTTGATCATAAACATTCCTCCTCTCTCTCTGCATTATTTGAGGGGAATCATTTGTCCTTCTAAATTGGTTGGGATTTTTGTTCCCAGACCCTTGAAAAGCTTTGTTTGGTTGTTTATATTCCCATTTCATATTATCTATTTCAACTGTCAAATCCTTCAAAGTTTTGGTCATTTCATCAATTTTGGGATCATATGTGGTTGGTTTAGAGGAGGCAGGGGAATCCTCTCTCTGTTTCTTCTTGTCCTTTTCAGATCTAGTCTTTAATCTGTCTAATGCTAAAATGTTGGACTCAACCCCAATGGTTTCTTCTTGCATGGACAACAAGGTGGTGGATGTTCTCTCCCTCAACAAGAGGGAGAACTCTACACCAAATGCATTGGAATAAGTGATCTTGGCAGAGGCTTCAATTGGTTTTATCTCATCTTGGATCCTACCATACATCTTATTGAATCTATTGGTAAATTCTGAAATAGATTCACCATTATTTATCTTAAGGGCCCCAAACTCAATGATGTAATACAGACAATCCCTTCTATCTCCCCATTTATTTTTGAAAGCGTCATCTAATGCATCAATATCTGTAATGGAGGCTAGAGGGAGGCCCCAGAACCATTTTCTTACCTCCCCATCAAGGCTTTGTACAAACAACCTCATCCACACATCTGCATAGTCAATGTTAAAGTTGTCTGCAAAGCTATAGAAGGATACTAGATATTCCTCATATGTAACGTGCCCTTCCCCATTATATCTTAACAAATATTTCATGTAATCTGTGGTTGGGAGTGCATGTAAGCCTACAAGAAAAAATAGGGGTTCATATATGGAAGCAATATGGCACTCATCCTATTAGAAACCACTGCTTGGGCGATAAGAATTTGAAGATTGATTGGAGATACAGGGGTGGATGTTGGAATGGATGATGAAGTAGAGGCAGGAGTTGAATATGTTTTCGGTTCCTTGGAATTGTGATTCTCGGGGCTAGCAAATTCAAGTTGCCTGTGAAAATGGACAAAAGTAGATTCTTTAAGTGCAACTTTACCCTTAAGGGGAGAGGTATATCTCTGAGCTAAGGTGGATTTTCTTAGTTTCCTTTTTGGCTCAGAGACTATTGTTTCCTTCTTAGGGTTGGGATGAGCCTTAGTGGCTTTGATATGCTCATATTCAGATTTCTTGAGTCCTTTTCTGGGAGCCAATATTTCTTTAGTGAAGTTTACTCAGTGGATTTTCCATGTGAAATATGGAAGTCTAAATGGTTATGATATTTGTTCACAATCAAAGGTCATATATTATCGTTGTCATTCTCCTAAAGAAAGATATTTCATTACTCTGTTCCCCGACAACGCTGCTAGAATATGTTGGTCCTAAAGTATGCACTCAATAGCTAAAGGGAAGATCTAGGCCACCTCAAGTTTAGAATGATTAATTTTTTTATTTTGTTGGTCAGTTAGAGGGTCGGTTTTACCAAGACAAGAGCATGGTTAGGTTGGGAAAAATGATATAGATGAGGTTTATCCATGGCTGGTGGCACAAAAATGAGAGAAAAGTGAAATAGTAGAGGTAAAAACAAAGGGAAACAACAAAACACTCGATGAATAATCTATTGCAAGAATTTTAATACTTAAAATATCATTTCAAGACATTAAACATATATCAAAAACACAATTTCTCCCACAGGTTGCAATAAAAAGAAATCTTCACCAAATAATTTGTTGATTTACAGATTGCATATTAGTTAAGATAAGTTATACAATAGCTGAAGGAAATGAAATGTACTTCGCACAAATCAAAACAACATTCAAGATAAGATAAAAACACATGAAGATTTGGACAAAAACATTGTCATCAAGATTATATTCACTAGGTAGAGACCTTTAATCCATTCATATAAAACGTTCAACTAGCTGATGTATTGATCAGTTTTTCCCAAAAACCAAACCCTCAAAACATAAAAAAAAATTGCATATTTATCATAGTTTCAGAGGCTCTCGTTCATCAGGGACTAAGGCTTAACTCTACACCATCAATTGTGAAACAACTTATTAACTTAACTAAAACACCGATGGAGTATATTAATGTATACTTTGAGCTTGACTTAATCAAAAAGAGTGGTTCTTATCATACATAAAATACCACTTATTATGCTTTAATCTAAAAGAGTCTTGCAATTAAACAACTAAAAACTGCTACTAGCAATGAAACTAGATCGATGCATATGTTGGAGTGAACTAAGATTTGACAGAAAATGACTAGGAGTGACATAAATGATTTCTATATCGAGCAATGGGATACATGCACGCTATTAGAGGCCACTGGGATATAATTGGATGTGTTAGCAGCGTTCTTCCTCAACTTATCTCTTGGCCTGGGGAAGAAGAAAGTCTTATGGTTCTTTTATGGAGTCTTTGATATTCCTTCTACAGTCTCGGTGTCTAGTTTCTCCAATTCATGGTTGTGGTGTTTTAGGGTCCAGATCTGAAGCTTTAGTTATGTCCCTATTTAATATCACCAAGTTGTTGTCAAACAATAAATATGATGCATTTGAATGGCTCAGCGTTCCTAGTTTGGCGTCGTTTGAAAACTTCAAAATATGCAATAAATGAGGATAAGCCACTTCTGAAATTTGGCGTTCGGGATCTTTGGAGTGTAGAGTATACATATATCCTAGAGGACCCAAATCCCAGATTCATTAACCAACACTTATTTCTAATTAACTCGGGATTATATTACCCTTAAACATTTCAGGACTTCTAGACTCCGTCTCTTCGCGGTTATGGAGCTTTTGAATGCAAAATTTGAGAATCTCCTGGAGTGACAATGTTGCAGAGTGATGTGGCATTTCGAGGCTCTGGTACTTCGGGGCTCCAACACTTCGGGGATTCAACACTTCGGAGGTTCATAGAAATGTGTTCTCTTTGAATTGAAATCCCACGGAGTGGAAATCTCTGAGATCTGACATGGTCATATGATGTCATAGTCACTGACGTGTCACAAAAAGAGAGTGACACATGTCACCTGAAAAATGAGAAGATAATGTACCCAAAGGTGCCTGAAATGAGTGCCACATATCCTAACAGATGAATGCCACGTGTCTCAACATATGAATTCTATGCATCTCAACATATGAATGCCATACATATTCTCCTCTTCAACAACTGAACTCCTAGAGTGATGCGACTGTTCGGGGCTCCGACGTTTCGGGGCTTCGATACTTCGAGGATTTGCACTTGTTCTGGATCAAAAAATCTCCGAGTGATAATATCCCGTAGTGAATATTCATATGATTTTTGTTAAACCTTGTGCAATTTTGAAACCCCAAATGAACAAGAGTCATTGATCTTACTTGACTGTTGGATCTCCACCGTTGAAAATTTAACTTGTCTTTTTTCTTACAATCTAAGCCTGAAATGGATTGATGTGTCTTTCGTTTTTGGATGTTTCTTGCGCACACAAAGGACTTGGTTGACCTGCTGCATGCTCAATTAGTGATAAACATGATGACAACTATTTTCAAACAAACCAAAACATGTAATCACCTTTCAAGAAATAAAAACATGGTGAATAATCTTAGCAAACAAAAAACAAAAATCAGACTTGATGGATGTATAGGGTAAAGGAGTGAAAGGGCAAGGGTGCAGACCTAGGTTACAACAGGATGAGTACTCCCGAGTTGAAGGAGTTTCAAATACAACTTGAGTATATTTTGAATAAGGGGTATATACTCCCAAGTGTGTCACCTTGGGTTGCCCTAGTGTTATTTGTGAAAAATAAGGATGGTACATTGAGGCTTTTCACAGACTTTAGGAAGTTGAATAAAGTGACTGTAAATAACAAGTATCCTTTGCCAAGGATAGATGATATTTTTAATCACATGAAAGATGCCAAGATATTCTCCAATATTGACTTCAGATCAGAATATCATCATGTAAGAATTAAAAAAGAAGACATCAACGAGACAACATTTAGAACAAGGTATGGTCATTATGAGTTTACAGTTGTTCCATTTGGGTTTTCAAATGAACCAACTGTCTTCATGTGTTTAATGAATGGTATTTTCAGAGATTACTTAGATACGTTTGTCATTTCATTTTTAGATGACATACTTGTTTATTATAAGTCTAAATAAGAACATGATAATCACTTAAGGATGGTACTATAAGTATTGATGGATCATCAACTATATGCAAAGTTGAGTGAGTTCTCATTCTATCAGTCGAAGATACATTATTTGGGCCATATAATTTCAGAAGAAGGGATAACATTCGATCTGGAAAATATAAGACCCATTGAAGGATGGCCAACACCAGGGAATGTCTTTGATGTTATATCATTCGTGGGGATTGCGGGGTACTATAGAATATTTATTGAAGGATTCTTGAATATTGCACACCCAATCACATATTTTCAAAAGAAGGGTGTGGGATTTGAGTGGACTATTAATTGTGAAAGAATATTTCAACACTTGAAGATCTTGTTGACAAGTGCACCAATATTAAATATCATTGATCCAAATGAAGACTTTATTGTATACATGGATTCTTTCAATGAAGGGCTTGGATGATTCCTTAGCCATAATGGTTATGTGGTATGTTACGGATGAATAAAATTAAAAGAGCATGAAAGAAAATATGTTACTCATGATTTGGAATTGGTATCCATAGTGCATGCCTTGAAGATGTGGATGCGTTATCTCATGGGAAAGAGATTTAAACTAAGGATAGACCATAGTGGCCTAAAGTATTTGTTTGGACAACCAAATTTGAATTCCAGACAAAGTAGATGGTTAGAACTCTTCAATGACTATGACTTCGATATAAATCATATCAAAAGTAAAGAGAACAAGGTGGTTGATGCACTCAAGAGGAGGGTGAATGAGATGTATTCTACATAATTTATCATGTATAAATCAGATTTGAAGAATAGAATTTTGGAAGCTACAAAATCAGATCGACATTATATGGAGACAAAAGAAAAATATAGAAAGGTAATTTGCAGCAGAAAATTGAATATTATGAAGGGAATATGGAATTATATTGTACAAAGGAAAATTTTATGTGCCTAATTTCCAAGAGATGAAAAATCTGGTGTTAAAAGAAATGTATAATGTGCCTTATGTTGGGCACCCAGGCTACCAGAAAACTATTGCAGTAATCAAGAGTCATTATTTTTTTCTAGGTATGAAGAAAGAACTGGATGATTTTTTTTATAGGTGGTTGGAATGTCAAAAGGTCAAGGATGATCATAGTCACCTATTTGGTTTTTTATATCCATTACCCATTTCCACTCATTACCCATTCCTGAGTGGAAATGGGAATTTGTAACAATTGATTTCATCACTAGGCTGCCGAGAATATTCAAGCAGCATGATTCCATCATGGTAGTGGTGCATAAGCTCACTAAAGCTTCCCATTTTATTCTAGTGAAGATAACTCACAAGGAAACCAACATTGTTGATATTTATATGAGATAAATTACTAGGCTGCATGGTGTGCCTAAGGCCATTGTTTTTGATAGAGATCCCAAATTTACATCAAATTTTTGGAAGGGGTTGTTCAAAGGATTTGGGACAAATATGAACTTTAGAAAAACATATCATCTAGAGTCAGATGGGAAAACAGAGAGGGTCAATCAAGTGATTGAGGATATGATAAGGATGTATGTGATGGATAAACCATCAAAATTGCAAGACTACCAACTCTTGGTAGAGTTTGCTTATAATAATGAGTATCTTGTATCTTTGAAGATGAGCCCATTTGAGGCACTATATGGAATAAAGTGAAATACACCAGTGAGTTGGGAATAGACAAAGAAATGGTTGGGATAGAATTTCTCAAGGAAATGGAAGAAAAAATGGTGAAGATACAATAGAATTGAAATTCTACCCAAGATAGGTAGAAAAACTATGTAGATAAAGGAAGAAACCACTGAGAGATTAAAGTGGGTGACCATGTGTTATTGAAAGTGAAGGGAAAGAGGAGTTCCTTAAAGTTTGGGAACTGATCAAAGCTGGCAGTATGTTATTGTGGGACATATGAAATTATGGAAAAGATTGGCCATGTTGCATACATACTTGCATTACATGCATCCATGCACATTCATAATGTATTCCATGTATATTTTATTAAAAAACATGTACTTGATGTTAATCATGTCATCGATTGGAATGTGATTCAAGTGGAGCAAGAAGACAACTTTCAAGTGCAGTTGTTTTCCAAATTGGACCAGAAAATCAAGAAGCTATGGAATCGAGTTGTAGGGCTAGTAAAATTCCAATGGAACTCGTACGATCCTAAGGATGAAACTTGGGAGCACAAATACTCTATACGAGCAGAGTACTTGCATATTTTTGAAGGTTTTTGAAATTTTGATTGTGCATGTGTATATAATACACTAAGGATAATGCATAAGTAAGGGGGAGTGGAATGTAATACCCTTAGTCCGAACCCCAAGTGTAAATGTAAATGTAAATGTAAATGTAAATGTACATATAGGCTAGTGAGCCTGGATATTTTGGGGCCGAAGAGCCTTTGTATATATGTTTTGAGGTCAAGGTGCATGTGAGGTTATTAGGATGGATAACATGGATGCTAAAAATTCATTGAGCCTATCTTTGTAAAATTTAATCACACTTAGATATTGAAAAAATACATCACCACTACATACCAACCATACAAAAGAGTATGGGGGGGGACACAATCTGCTAGAAAGGGAAAGGGGCGATAAGAGTCTAGGAAATGGGCTAAGCTAAGGGGGCTTAAGCCCAGAGGAATATTATATTAATATTCATAAAAGTATAGTCTAATTTATGGTTATAAACACATTTCATAAGTTCCTAATGAGAGGGAATGTACCACCAAAGTGGAGGGGAAAGTGGGCCCAAGGCAGTTCCCAACATGGAAAGTGTCAAGTTGGGAAGATGCAAATATATTTGGGAGATTTAGTACATTTTTGGGAATTCATTCAGTCATTATTCCCATCATCCACTCTTTCCATCCATACCTGCAAGCTGCATTTGGGGGAATTTTTGGAGTTATTTATATCTAGTAAACCTGGGTAAATTGAGCTAAAGAGGTGGGTTTCCATGCCCATGTGATATTGAATAAGTGGGTTGTCAGTCCCATGAGAATTCTCTACAGGTGAGAGAACTACTGGGAACTTTATTCCTTGCTGCTAGGATGAAGCTACAGAGCTCTAATATTTCCTTTTTGACCTCTTATTGAAGCCCCAGAAGGGAAGTGGGGTAGCCAAAGGACTCTTGAGAAGAGAAGGGGAACACTTTCTCGGGTGGGATAGATGTGGAGAATGAGAGGTTGTATGACGTATGCTAGAGTTGGAACATTAGTCTAAGTTTTTTTCTATTGTTGAAAGACCTTAACCTGGCTTAGGATTCCTTTGCCATGGTGGATTTTTATCCCCAAATCGGGGGTGACCTATTGTTGAGAGTTTATAAGCAACAAAGTCTATGTATGGGAGGAAAGTCTGAGGTCTGCAAGCAGTTGGTGAATTTTAGAAAAGATAAGTGTATTCTATGTATTTTATTTAAATTATCGTGTGTATAATTTATGCAATTATATTGTGGTTTCTCTGTATAATTATGATTGAAATTTGTATGTTGTTAGGAATTCATTCTTGATCATATGAAAAGTGATCTCACTTAAGGAAATGGTATCAGAGTTAAAAAAAATTATGTGGCTTGGAGATGGGGATGCTACATTCCTATTCCTATAGGTGTAAAGTTATTTGCATATCGGTGTCCCAAGACACAGGAATAGGAAGAGGACATGTCCCATGCTCCATATGCTAGTGTGGTCGGTAGCTTGATGTATTTAATGGTCTATTCTAGACTATACATTGCACATGCAGTAGGATTTTTGAGTCGATATATGTCAAAACTAGGGAAGGAGCATTGGACAACAGTAAAGAGGGATTTCATGTATTTCCATGGAACTTATAGCTATGTATTTTTCTACCAAGGAAGACTAGGATTGTATAGAATGTTGGGCATAAATGGATTTGTTGATGCAGACTAAGCTGGAGATATGGATCGCATAGGATATACAAGTGGGTATGTGTTTAACCTATTTGGAGTAGAAATCATTTAGAAGAGAAAAATATAGACCACAGTGGCACTTTAAACTATAGAAGTTGAATACATGGTAACCACACATGCAAGCAAGGAAGAAACATGGTTACAGAGATTATGTTCAGGTATTGGATTGGTACAACAAGCAGTAAGATTATAATGTGACACTCAAAGCGAAATATTCCTGGAAACGAACCCAGTGTTGATGGGTCTAGATTTTCCTATCAATTAGGTAAAGGAGAACGCCCGATGGAAAGTCCCAATTAGACCCACTCTCATTTGGTGTAGTGTTTCTGACTAGTATATGGGCCTGGTTTCCACTCAAAAGATTTTATAATTATGAATATGGGAAAAACATATTCTCAAATGAATTAAAAGCATAACTTAATACTAAATTAGAACTATCTAACACTATGCCAATCTAACTCTATCCTAACTTATCTAATCCTAATCAGGATAAAACTAATTGTATGAGTATAGTGAAAGATGATACCACTAGAGCTGGAAATAATTTATGTGTGCCAATGGTAAGTGATAATGAAAATGCTACATATACATTAACAATTCATTGTAGAATGCAATTCATAACATTATCTGTATAGTCATAAAGAAACATATGATAACATGAGCATCTAAAATAATGTGAAGAAACAATTCATACAACATAATTCCATTTTACTCAAGAAAAATATAAATGCATAAAGAAAAGTCTGATATACATCTACCAAAATCACAAATTCCCAAAATTCCTCTTGCTCTTTATTCACTTGGAAGTAATTGTACCATATCTCATTTACAAAGGAAAAAAATCCATTTCACTTTGCAACACTCTCTTTTATAAAACAAGAGAGATTGTTCACATTATTTAACTGTCATCATGTTAGATGTCAATTACAATATTTTGTTTCATATTTTGGATAAGGAATTTACAAATTTCATATGATTAAAACAAAGAAAATTTGCTACAAAATACAATGATCAATAAGTCTTCGAGAGTTGCATGTTGTCTTTGTATTCCTTCCATAGCTTGTAGTCCTTCAGAATCACATCTACTATGTTCAACTGCATCTTTTCCATATCTATTTCATTGTCAAAAACATTGTTTTTTACCTCCATCTTTAGACTCTGCTTTGTCTTTTGATTGAAGTCCTTAGCTAGTGTTATCAATGTGGTTGGATTCATGAGTTGTTCTTTCAGGACTTCTTTATTTACTTCAGTGATTTTTGCAATATCTTGTTGGATTCTATATCTTATGGTCTCTATATTCTCTATTCTT
This sequence comes from Picea sitchensis, assembly GCA_010110895.2. Lineage (NCBI taxonomy): Eukaryota > Viridiplantae > Streptophyta > Pinopsida > Pinales > Pinaceae > Picea > Picea sitchensis. Next base: position 4,902 of record SNQJ01S0211216.1, on the reverse strand, counting down.
GAGTCAGTTGAAGGTGCCTCTTTCAATGTTTATCATTACATCCATCCCAAACTCTTCAAGAAATATATCAGAGGAATTCCATAGTATTTTGCATGATTTGTTGACTTCTTCCCGAGTGCTCTTAATATCATTCAGGAGGAGCTTCCAGGTATCAAAGAGGACCTAGTATTTGATATTTTGTCTGGATGTGTAGACTAACAATGTATTAGGAGGATTGTCATACATACATTGCCAATCTGCAATTATTTCAAAGGAATTTTGAGCCCTATGATATTTTCTCCTTATATCTTCTAAATGATCATTCAACCTGATTTGGTCTTCTCTGCTTTTCTAAATTTCATTCAATATACAAAAACATTATTTTTGTACAATCTTGAGTTCTTCATTTGCCTATCTAAATTCTCCTTTAATATTTTACAGGATGAGGGTTTCTTGTTGATTTTATTCTATGGTATTTTCAAGGAATTGGTTATCTTTCTCCAAGTTTAGGAATTTGTGCTCCATCTTTTCATTATATTTTCTTACTTCCAAGCATTCTTCCTACAATCTTGTCATTTCTTCTACATGTTTTGTCTTCAACTATTATATTTCTTGTGAGTGGGTGAGCTTAAGAGATTCCAATTCTTCCTAGTGTAACCTATGATTTAGATTATCTCTTTTATAAAACTTTGTATTTAACTTATCCTTTTGAGGTTGTATGACTTTATGCATTTCCTCTTTGTCCAATTGTTCTGCAATGTTAGCCTCTATCTTGAATTCTTCATCTAGGCTATCTCTTATTGTGTTTAGAGCTCCTTCCAACTCATCTACTCATGTGCTAATCTATCCCTAGATATATCCAATGCCTCGCCTAACTCATAAACTGACATTGCATTTGCATCTACAAATGCATTCAGGGATGAAGCAATCTCTATTGCATTTTCCTTAGGGTCTGGGCCTGCATTCCATTTAATATTTATTTCAAAATACTCTTGACTGAGGGAATATTATTCCCTTTTTCTCGTTTTTTATATTCTCTCAATTGCCCTGGTCTTATTGTTCTAATAATACTCACCCACATTGACTACAATATCGTCTAGTTATAGTACCTAAGATGTAAAGGTAAAGTTTTGTATGATGTCCATTAGAGGAGTACATTGTTGAAAAGGGATATTAACTATACTTTTACTGGGGCTAGTTGTAACTTTGTTTGACTCATCCTTCTTTTTATTCTTTTCTTGTTCTACTTCTTCCTCTTCATTCTCCCTTGGCTTGGATTCATATTCTTTTTTTTTTTCCTCCTCTTCTTTCTTTATCCTCTCCTCAACTTCATCATCTAGTCTGTGCTTCTCTGCTTCCTCCTTTTTCTTTCTTTCAAACTATGCATCCTATTTTGCATTGGCTTCCTTTTCAACATTTATATTCTTTTCTTTAGTATCTTTCTTAAGTGATTTATCCTTTTTCATTTTCTCATCCTGCTTGGTGTTATTATTCCCTTCTTCACTTGTATTTCTTTCTAGCTCTACTTTCGTCTTCGGTTGGAATCTCTTTTCTAATTCCATAGCTTTTTTTTTGTCCTCTTTCTATTATTATTCCTTTTCCTTCGCTTCCAACTTTTCCTTTTCCTTTTCTAGTAGCAATCTAAATTGTTCCTTTATTGCATTCCTTTATTCATCTTCTTCTTCTTGTAGATTTTCTCTAGTTGGATCATCATGAAGCCTCTATAGAACTTCTTCAAGAAATAAATATCCTTTGAAGAGGTCTTCAACAAAGTTTACTTCATGGATAACAGAGTGGGTTAGCTTGATTGAATTTATATGATCAAGTATTACATTGTGGGGATCATGTCCTTTTATTTTCCAAGTGCATAAGCATGTATTTTGTAGGTCTTCAACCTCCTTATTATCATTGGGTTTATTATAAAGAGTACATATTCCTATGTATAGTGGGAAATTGGGTCAATACTTCTTTCTTTTATCTGATATGTATATTGTGATCCCTTTCTCTATTGTCTGGTATGAAAATTCTCGAGCTAACAATTTATCGGGAACATATTTTTGTAAGAGGCGTGGTCACCAAATACTTCCATAAACCCTTATATAAGTGTAATACTTATTTAAATATCTGTCTCCAATTTTTTTTAGGGTTTCTATGTCCCCATGTGATATCATGTATGGAGAAACCACAAAAATTACCTTCTGCAAAGGGGCCAAGAAATAATCACATGTGTTGTAAAAGTGCTCCTTACAATTTATATCCCATATTTTTTATCAAAAAATGTGAATCAAGGGATGAATCGAAGTAAAACTCCATTCAAAAGAAGGGAAATGAATGGCATAGAAAATCACATCAATGAGGTAAGATGACATATAAAAGCCAGGTTTTTTCATACCTAGTGCTTCTTTATCTCTTGTGAATATGTTGAATGCATGGATATTCACCCAATTGATCACTTGTCCTATCTTCACCATGGTGTACACCATCAGAAACCATTCCATACGAAAATGTGTGCTTGTTTCATCACCATACAAACTGCAAATCATGGTGTTCAATAGTGTGTATGGTTCTTTTAGGTATTGAGTTGGGATGAACCTCTATCCTTTCTTGATGCATCTCAACTCATCATTGTACCAATCTTCCATTGATTCTTTGAAATATTTATTTTCTATCCTGAACTTCTCCAGAAATGACACATTCAATAACACTGTAGGACCTAGGGTTTGATATATGATTATGATGTCTTTAGGTTTCAAGGAATCAATTGGGAATTTATATTAATTTACTATGGTGTTTGTGTCCTTTTAAAGGTGTGTAAAATACCACCATGCAACGTTTATTTATGGGAACAACATAGGGAGATATACGATAGTATGGATGTCGCTCTTTATGATATTGTGGTATGGATCAATATCTTCATATTCCTATGGGAAGTCTTTGGTGTGGACGATGTGGTTGATTTAATCGTACCTCAGATAATTTTCTCTCCCATTGAAGAAACTGGTGTTTGTGATCATAACTAAGTCTAGATTGTTAACAAGGGAAGGTACAATAATCGAAAAATTATTCACCTTCCTAGTTTGTGCGTGAGACATTTTGTTTTCTCTAGGTTACCATCACACATAATATTAGAGTCAATCTAGCATACAATTGATCACCAATAGCATATAATTCAAATCATACAATGCACATACCACTTACTCTGTGATTTTGGAGGTATTTTGATTTTGTTTTCTACTACAGTGTGAGTACATGTACTTATTACAGATCTCTTGGAGGTGAATAATATACTAATTAGGGTTAAAAAAAAAATTATACTTTACCTTTCCCCCCAAACCCTCTGTAATTATTTTTTAACGAGATACAAATCATTTCGAGGTAGATGCGTACCTCACCATTAATTATTTTGAGGGAGTTTTATGTTCGTTATTGCAAGTATGTCATCAGAGGGATATGATCGGGTGTTGTTCTGAACAGTATTTCTGATAATGAAATAACCAAAATGGATCATCTAAAGGGTTATATAGAAGCATTTGAAGATATTAAGGTCTTTCAACAACAATACCTCTAAGAAAAATTGGTTCTACCTCGAGAATAGTTCAGAAGGAATAGAGGTAATGTATTTTCTCTTGTGTCTTAATATGTTTAACACTTTCCCTTTTAATTGTCAATTTTATCCATCAAAATGATTCATCGGATAGGAGGGAGTTGTGTCGAAGAGGTACTTCGAAAGATGTCCTCCAAAAATATCGTTGAAAGGGTCGATTGAAATAAAAGGTGTCAGAAGATGTAAATGAGATGCTTAACACTTGTTTTGATGGGGTAAGCTCTTGAACATGCTATCAGAGCAGGGTTGTAGGTAAGCTCTCGACCATACTATCAGAGCAGGGTTGTTGGTAAGGATTTGTCAAAGGATGGAAAGGTAAAATATCATTTCTATTTTCAATGATAAAGAGGTACACATAGAAAAGTGTGTGTTAATGGAAGGATGGTTATACAAGGTTAATAATCCATAACAAAGGGTGTATGGTTTATTAAATAGGATAAATAACCTAGTGAGCACCCACCATTATATTCTTTGGTATATTCATTTCATGAAGGGCCTTTAGGCTAATCATATTTTGACTTGTAACCATGAGGTTGTTATAGGTAATTTTGCCTCGCCCCATGAAATTTTCTTAGATGGCCCTTCCATTTCCCTATGCAGACTTGAAGTCCCCTTTTGTACTTCCTAAAGTCAAAAAATAATATTTTTCCACATATATGTGCCCCACCAGTTATACATCATGTGTATACGTAAATTGCACCACTACAACCCACGTACATTGGGTTTGGTTCTCAAAATTAAAAATTGTGTCGGGTTTCCATGTCACATCATGAGATCCATGATCCTTTACCTTCCATAAACTAGAAAAATTATGACTCGGCCCTTCAGTTCCATTTGAAGGCTATAAATTGAGCTATATCCAAGCCATGGAAAAGGAGAGAATTCAACTTTTGAGAGAAAACATACTCTGGAGAATTTTTCACTTCACATTGAGTCTGCATCCCTTTATCCTTGAAAGTTTGAACACATTGTTTATCCTCGAAGATCTTCCCTCTTTGATGGAGAACCTCATTGTCTCCCATATATGAGCTTTCCTCTGGTGGAGGATTGAAGTGGTGGAGGCTCAACTGGAAGGGACTTAGTTTCTCTGTTCTAAGACATGTCAACACAGAAGTTTGTCATTTGTATACTTCTATTGATTATCTTAATAGAAATACTCTTTTCCCATCCAATTGATATCTTGCAAATATTTGAATTATTATTCCATGGGCATATTTTTCATGTATGTTAATGGATTATGTTGTTTTATATGCTAACATTATATATTATCACCATATGCTTGTGTATCTTGGTTGTTGAGGACACATTGAAGGTATAAA
>SNQJ01S0211215.1:0-14708 GCA_010110895.2 Picea sitchensis | reverse complement strand
TAGTGCATCATTATCTGAACATCTTGTTGATATTGAGAAGGCCCTATTGAAGAAAATGCATAAGAATGATGATAACAAATTTACCACAATTCATTTTTCTACCATATATATGATTTTGTAATGACTTTCTACCCAATTCTACATCTATGTGTGTGAAATATCCATGCATTCCTACTAATATCAGACATAATCTTGGATTATTTAGGGTTTGAGTGCCTACCAAGATGCATGCAGTGAGTATTGAGAGTTTCAACATTCTGACATTGAAATAGTATCTTTAGTGTCACCATTTAGAGGTGCTTGTATTATGTTGCAACTTTTGCTAGAAAATGATGTCTTGCATAATTCCTAGGAAGTTTTTGAGAATATGCCCATTCAACTGTAATGATGGATTGTTAGAATTAATTGGAGAATAATTGGATGTGCATGTTAAATTAATTCTACAAGAACCTAAACCTACAGGTTTGCAAGTTGTAATCAGTTGAGGAAAAGTGACTAGATAGAGAGAATTCAACGGAATTTTGGTGCTAATTGGAATTGTTGCAGTGTGACTTCAAACTTGGAGTGTACTTCTAGGATGATCCTCAATTAAATAATCAAGTACATCGTTGATGGAAGGAGGATATCATTGGAAGGTAGTGCATCATTTTGAAGGAAGAAAAATAATTAAAATATTGCAAATCAACTGAATCATGGTCATTGTTATTCTTTAGTGGTGAAATATTTTTTACTTTATGGCAACTCAAACAATGGTGTCTTAGTTCAAACTCATGGAAAACCAAGATCTCTTGTTGATAAGAAATTTGGTTAGAGGTTTGAATTTTCATATTGAAGATTTCTTTTTGGAATAGTATTTGGAGCATTACAAATAGAATGAATAACCATGTATTGCAAAAAGGGTCATTGATATATTATCTCTAATAAAATTAGGTATTTCCTATAATGAGAGATRATGGCATGTGCTCAACATTTTTTTATAAATTTTGGTTAAAGTAGTTGGTTATAAAACATGTTCCATGGAGATATCTAGTCCTTAAATTTCCTTGAGGATAATTTTGTTTTAGAAAATTTGGTWAAAGTGGTTGGTAAACATGTTTCAAGGAGAGGTCTAGTGTTCAAATTTCATTGAGGATCATTTATTTTTAATGTACATTGGTGCCTTACATATATTGGAAWTTTTTGTCAATTATAAGGAGGTTACATTGTGTTATAAKGGATTAAATGGTATTGTATTTGGGGTTATTAGGTGTTCYTRTTAATTTCATAAGTGGTTGAAAGTATGTCGAGAGATTATGTGATATTTAATAAAAATAGATATTTTTTTCCTTAATTCCTAGACTTATCCAAAATTGAATAAGGGGGCTTAGGATCATTTTGTGTGTGGCATTGTGACTATTGATACATGGTGGATTTTTTTTTGTATTGCTATTTTTGGTTTGTTGTGGGCAAACATGGGTTTCAACATTAATTCACCAACAAATCCCAAGATACAGGCCCTTTCGGCATCACCCGCAAGTAGGCGAAGTATCACTCGAGGTACCTATGGTTTTGTAGGAACCAGGTTTCAGTAGTCATGGGGGGATATGAGGCATTCATAACTTTCTATTTACTTAAAATTCATCCATATACCCTATGTGTGAACTCATAATAGCATAATAACATATGATAAATTCATCCTACTTAACCATTCAACAAGTGCACAAAACCCTTATATTCATATTAGCCATTAAGAATCTACTACATGTGTGCAATAAACAGAATAAATCAACACATCGTGACATCAAACACATCAGGACATAGATATTTAACGTGGTTCACCCCAAAATAGGCTACGTCCAAAATGGATAGCTTATTATATTATTCATTTTTAATCCTTACAACAGGTACACACTACGCTCATACAATAATCTTGCGTTAAAATGGAAACCTACCCAAGTCGTTCTATGTTGCAGTGAAAACATACCTCTTTGACTGATATTCAAATCGCAAGAACAAAAAAAAACCACGCTCTTTTTTCATTCCCCCTTATTCTTTCTACAAAAAATCCATACATAATTATACATGTCTATTCAGGCTTATCCCATTACAAAGTGGACAAAGTGTCCCAAAACTCTAAACTAACATCCTCCTTTTGCACGTTGGCTCCTGTAAATGCACTAAATGTCTTTTGCGCATGTTGTTCCTTTTTCTACTTGTCGCACTGTTCGCTCTTTCATGACTCCCAAAACTTACCAAAAATGACATGCTCCAACAACCCCCAACACTAACCTGTGGATCATCCCGAGCCACTTTAGGCTTGCTTCCATGTCTCTATGAACTTGTGAATTGTTTCTCATGTGGGTGCGACTTTTTCTTTGACTTGTGCTTCCTTCTGCAAGATTTCTTCTGCTATATTTATTGTAATATGAGTCTTGATATTCTCTTCACTTCCTTTTGTTGTCGTCCTTGCGATGCCTTGCGCAACTACCAGTTCCCCCGCTACTCGGACCGCTTCCTCTTGTAGTGTCTCTAACTTTTGCACCCAAATCTTTTTTCTGCTCTTAAGTAGATCATGTCTAAGTATAATTTCCTATTCTCTGCAAGTGCATTTATCTTTTCTTTCATTAGTAGAGTTCCCATGATTTCCTTAAAATTTTGTGCCCTATCCTGCATGGCCTACAACTTCTTCCATATTTCTTACAGCTCTGCATATTTTATCAGTTGCATCCACACTTGTGTGCTTTTGTCATACAATTTGGCGCACTCCTCCGCTAAACTATTGATGCTTTCTATTGTCATTTTTGGGTTGAATCTCTCTCTTCTACTTCTAGGGATGACCCAGGTTTGGATCTCAATAGGTTTCCAACGAAACCCTCTAAAACTATCGTCTCTCTTGGGAAACCAGAAGGCAACACAGAGCACAGAGTGCATCGCAGAGTCTCACCTGAGATATATTTATGGGTTGTTGCAATGCTCAAGTGCTTGTAGTATAGGATTGAGTGGGGATATGGGATTGTATTCTACCTTTTTCATGCACTCTTCATGTTATTCATTCAAGTATTCTTAGGATTCATTCATATTTTAAGCCCATGCATGCATTCTAATACATCTATCTTAATCATTCATTCATAATATAACCATTAGAAAAACATAATCATGCAAGAAACATCACATAGTATCCATAATAAGAAATGCATATCAGAATGTAATCACAAAGAACAAAAAACCATAACAACAAATTTGATAATGGAGTTCGACAAGATTTCCTACATCTCTAGGCCTTTGTCTCAGTGAGTGAGGCTTTCTTATTTCTCTTCAATGCTTAAAAAATACATCATAAAAGTTTCAAAAGGATTACAAACTGGTCCGGATGTGTTCTTCTCAACCTCAAGAATCCAACACAACTGACGACACTGAAAAAGGTTGAGCGTAGCTCCTGAAATTGACCTGCAAAGTTCCCCTCCTTAATGGTTTCCCTGCATAAAAATGGCCTTGGCTTTCAAATTCCTCATCATTTCTCCTGTTCTAAACCTCCCTTCATGCTACTAAGAACCCCTGGTTTATATGGATTTGGAGTTGTTATCAATCTCCCAACTTCCTGCCAATATATGGTCTCAAATCGGGCTCAATATCTCCCAATAATGGCTAAAATCCATTAAAAATAGGTTAAAATAACATAAAATCTTTATTATATGGTCAAAAAACCCACATTTGGAAAACTTCAAGGTGAAACAACCTATTCCTGGGATCTTGGTCATATGGAGCAGGTCCATGTGTCCACGAGCTAGAATTCGCATGCTTGCCCCTTTGATTCTTGGTCCTGGTCATGTGGTTATGGCCCATGTGGCCAAGCCCTACCCTCCATGTGCCCTCCTATTGTCGGCTTGGCCCCCAGTCTATAGCCCCTGGTTGCGGGCTTCCCCCTTGCCAACTGGGATTTATCCTACAACTTCCACCATAACCACTTTAAATATAACTCGGCCAGGTATATGAACAAGAAACAAACTCGCCCATCCTGTTAGCCTAAGAGGTTAGTCCGTTAGCGCCCATGGAGGTCAAGGGTTCGAAACATGCAGGTAACAAATTTTTTTGACCCAACCAACATTGGCTAAATATGGGGTGCCACGTGGTGCCCTTTGATTGGGCCACATGTCACCCCATGATTCGTCCGTACCACACAGTCATCGTACAGTCAGCACACAATCAACATACACAGTTAATTGTGACCTTAGCATCATACAACCCAGTCACATGTCCAGTCAGATGCCATGTCAACATCCATACAACCCAGTCACCCTAGCATGTCAGATTCTGTACAACCCTATCACCCTACCACATCGACTTCCGTAAAATCTAGTTGTTGTCCCTACTGCCACGTTTCATCCATTCACTGGTCCATGTCATGTACGAACTGTCACGTGTCAAATCCGTATTGGTGTCAACTCAACTCGAAAACACCAAGTTTTGGTGACACGTGTCACCTCCTCATGATTCCACATTAGCATGATGACATCATCATGACATCTTACTGACATCACCTATTGTACTACTGACGTCATCAATATGGCAAGTTGACTTTGACAAATTGACTTTTCCTTATTTGGGAAATTGGTCAGAATGCGATATCTTTCATATACGACGTCGATTTGCGAAAAAAATTATATGGCCAGAATCAACACGATGATTCAGAAGAAATGGTGTTGGTTTCATCTGATTTTGAGAACTTTTATTTTTAGGCCTTTCTGGATCCATTTTGGATCATGCCTCCCCACTAAGACCTTTTGGTCCTCCAAAAGGGTATTAACCAGTCATCAAGTGCAGGATAGGCCACACCACTTGTCCTTTGTCTTTAAACTATGTCATGTGCCCCTATCTTATCATAATCAATTGAAAAACAACCATGACAACTGACAACATATTGTTAGCCACTTGTACTCTTTCACAACTTACTGAAGCCACTACCATCCATGTTGAAAACATTAGTAGTGATAACATCAGAAACATGACTGCAAATGAACTAACATGTTTGATTTGCTTGCACAACATTAGCTTATCTTCAAGAAAAGTATGATTGAACTTCCATTCTACACCCATCTCGTGTTCATGCTTAGTATCAATTGCTTTACTTAGCACAATTATATGTGTGTTTCTTGCATAAGTTGCCTTCGTTAATTATTCCATTGTTTCAAGAGATTGATTTTCTTTTATGTGATGAGCATGTACAACATATTCATTGCCTTCTTTAGTTAAGTGATGTTGATTATGTTCCATGTAGAATATTGCTTTGCGATCATACAAATAAGGACTGCCTAATACCATTCCACATTCATTGAGTGGCACCACATGACACATTACCTCATCCACAAACTTTGATGAAATTGTAAACTTTAAAGTGCATTGGTTTGTTATGTGCAATTTATGATTGTTTCTTATCTATTCAAGTGAGTAAGGTTTATGATGCATCTTAGTGTTTAATCCCAATTGTTTAACCAATTCCTTTGAAATAAAGTTAGATTGAGATCCACTAACTATTAATGTATCAATCTTGGTATGTTTCATTATCACCCTTATGTGAAACAACTTGCATCTAGAATGATGTCCATCACCTATTTTACCTATCAAACCAACTGTTGTGATCTTAGTTTCATCAACTTAATCATATCCCAAGTTTGTTGGTCATGTTGTTGTTGCAACTGTTTGCCTCCCTTTTCTTTCTTTGAACCACTTTGGTCTCTTCTCTGAATGCAATTTCCAGCAATGTTCATCATCGTGCCCTTCTTTCTTGCAATGCTTGCAAGAGAGCTTCTCTTCCCTTCTTGTCACTGAATTTTCTTTCTTTCCATTCCCCTTTATTTTGTCCTCTTTCCTTGAACATGATTCCCTTGATACACTAAATCTTGTTTTCCCTGCTTCAATGTATGTGTCTTGAACATAAACCTCATCAAGATTAGTAGGTCCAAACATAAATACAGTGTTACGAATATGTGCAGGTAAACCTCCTATATACTTCATAAGAGTTTCTTGGGTATGTAATGGAATGTTTAACATTAATGTCATCTTACAAAATTCATCTGTGTATTCTTGCACCGTTTTTCCCTTTCTTAGTTTAATAACTTTCCATTCAATTAAAGCATTATCTTTATAACCCAAAGGATAAAATTGCTTTCTAAGTGAAAAAAAAAAATCTTGCCATGATGGAAATACATTACCCACTTGTTGTGTTCCATTTTGCAACTTACTCTGCCACCAGATGAGTTTTGTGCCTGCAATATGAAGTGATGCCAATTTGATTTGAGTTGCTTCATCTTTGATTTGTTGCACACTGCAATAAACTTCCATCTGTCTGACCCAGTTATCAAGTCTCTTAGCATTGACTTCACCATCATACATGGGTAATTCAAACTTCACATCAAGATTAAGTAAAGGCATATCATGTTTATGTTTATGGGAATGTTTTCTTGCGGTGGATTTGGAACTTGTACTTGAAGAAGAAGAAGTTGATGGAGAACGAGGAGGTGAAGGAGGAAGTTTAGGAGGATCCTCTCCTTCTTCACTTTTGTCTTGTTTTGAAGATTCCCCTTGGAAAGGCCTCTTCCATTCCAAGTAATCCTCATATAAGACCTTTACCATATCAGACATGGCGAATAAATTATTTTGCAACTCGATCTCATTCTGAGACATGCCTTCTTCCGATGCCATCTCCTCACTTTGAGAAATCCTCTTTCTCAATCCAAACTCAGGATCCCCTTCTACAATCTTGCCTTCACCATGATTCATCTTTTCCCTGTTAATCATGCAAACTCAAAGACCAACCATCAACCTACTTTGATACCACTTGATATGAAATGATCTTTTAAAGACTTGGTTAAGTTTTAAGAATGAGTTCATTTACCAAATACGAATTGATGAAAGAAGACGAAATTAATGAGATATCATAGCAGTCATAATAAGAAATGCATATCATAATTTAAGCACAAATAACAACAAATCATAACAACAAAGTTGATAACGAAGTTCGACAAGATTGCCTACATCTCTAGGCCTTTGTCTCAGTGGGTGAGGCTTTCTTATTTCTATTCAATGCTTCAAAAGTACATAAGAAAAGTGTCAAAAGGATTACAAACTTGTCTAGTTGTGTTCTTCTTAACCTCAAGAATCCAACACAACTGACGACACTGAAATTTTTTGAGCATTGCTCCTAGAATTGACCTGCAAATTTTCCCTCCTCAATGGCTTCCTTGCATAAAAATGGCTTTGGATTTTAAATTCCTTATAATTTCTCTTGTTTTCAACCTCCCTTCATGTGGCTAAGAACCCCTGGTTTATATAGATTTGGATTTGGTATCAATATCCCAACTTCCTCCCAACATCTAGCCTCAAATCGAGCTCCAGGTCTCCCAATAATGGCTAAAATCCATTAAAAATAGGCTAAAGCAGCATAAAATCTTTATTATATGGTCAAAAAACCCACATTTGGAAAAATTCAGGGCCAACCCCCTATTCCTATGCTCCTGGTCATATGGAGCAGGCCCATGTGTCCACGGGCTATAAGTCGCACGCTTTCCCCCTTGATTCCTGGTCTTGGTCATATGGCTATGGCTCATGTGGAAAATCCCTACACTCCACGTGCCCTCCTGTTGTTGGCTTGGCCCCTAGTCTGCAGCCCCTGGTCACGGGCTAGCCCCCCATCGACTAGGATTTACCCCACAATTCTTGCCATAACCACTTTAAATAAAACTCAGCCAGGTATATGAATAAGCAACAAACTCACCCATCTGGTTAGCCAAGGAGGTTAGTCCATTGGTGCCCATAGAGGTCGGGGGTTCAAAACTTGCAGGTAACAAATATTTTTGACCCAGCCAACATTAGCTAAATCTGAGGTGCCATGTGGAACCCTCTAATTGGTCCATGTGTCTCCTCGTGATACAACCATACCACACAGTCATCATACAATCATCATGCACGGTCAGTTTCCACATCAGCACCATACAACCCAGTCACATGTCCAGTCAGTTTCCATGTCATCATCTGTACAGCCCAATCACCCTGCCACGTCACCTCCATACAGCCCAGTCACCCTTCCACATCATCTTCCATACAACCTTGTCACCCTTCCACATCAGCTTCTGTACATCTCATCTATCGTCCGTACTACCACGTGTCAGCCTGTCATTGGGCCACGTCATGTATGGACTGCCACATGTCATTTGTATAGTGCCACGTGTCAAATCCACACTGGTGCCAACTTAGCCCGAAAATGCCAAATTTGGGTGACACATGTCACCTCTTGGTAATTCCACATAAGCATGATGATTTCATCATGACTTCATGCCGACGTCTCCTATCACATTGTTGATGTCAGTAGTACGTCCTGCTGACTTTTTGCATGTTTGGGAAATCGGTCAGAATGTGATATATTTCGCATACGATGTCCATTTGTGAAAAATATTATATGGCCAGAATCAACGTGACGATCCGGACGCAATGGCATTGGTTTCATCCAATTCCAAGAAATTTTATTTTTAGGCCTTCCTGGATCCATTTTGGATCACCCCAACACTAACATGTGGCTCGTCTCGAGGCACTTAGGTAGTGTGCACTCCCTGCACTTCCATGTCCAAACTAAGGAACTTTGCTGCTAATTCCTTTCCTTTCTCTCTCATATGTGGAGATTTTCTTATTAGATCCTCTGTTGTCCTCGTTGTTATTTCCTCCATTAATGTTGTTCACTCTGCTTGTGCCCGTGCTCTTCTTGTCTTCTCATCCTCGAAATATGCAATCAGCTGTGTTTCTTGTTCTTGGAAGGTTTCCAATTCCTCTTGTCTTTCTTGCTTCTACATCGTCGTTGCTTTCAACTCTGTCTGTAGCTTCTTCATGTCTTGAGTGCCCTTCAAGCGCTCTGTGATGCTCATTTTCTTTTGCCTTTGTTTGAGCTCTTATATGGCAGCGCTGATTGTCTCTTCTTCTTGGTCCAACTATTGGACCTTATCGTCTTCTTCCAGCGTTGTCCATAACTGCGTGGTTCTTTCAAACAGTTCTTCTGCTTCCCTTTCTTGGTTCTCCATCTCAATTATTTGGAGTGTAGATTATTTTTTTCTCTGTTCTTGGACCTCAGAAGGAGTCATAGGGTTGAGCCTTTCCTTGATCTCCTCAATATCTTGTTTGTATTGGTAAATTTTCTATTAGATCAGGTTGATCTTCTCCTCTGCACTTTTCTCTGGTGCTTGCACATTGTCTAGGATGCAAGAATAAACTATTGTTAATCCTTGTTCTAGATTTCCCGTCTGTTATTTCTCCTCCTCCTTCTTCGCAATCAGTTGGTCGCATGTGATTTGAATCATTTCAACGACTCCTCTACCAACCTTCTAGTTTGTTGCATCTGCTCGGGCCCTGGACTGTACTTATTGCATGACACTGGCTTGGAGTCCCTAGAATTCCTTGGTAGGTATTTGTGCCATGACCATTTCCACTTGTTCCACCTCCTCCAGGGGTTTCTGGACAGTCTCCTGATCGAATCTAAACATTTTACATGTTACCAAAATGTCTCCCTTCCCTGGACTACAAACTGCACTATCTCTTCTCCTTCTTTCAACACAAGCGGTCGCTATGTCTTTTCTTCTTGTTGTGTGTTGGCATGTGATCCTGCCTCGCTCTGTAATTGTTGTATGTTTTAATGAACCTCTAGGAGATTTTCCATGATGTCTTCCCATTGCACCTTTGCAATTCTGACCACTTCTTCACCCCTGTCTTGGACCTTGTCCGCGACTAGCTCCACATCATCCTCTGTCAGGGTGATGTCTGGGTCCTTTGTGTTATATTTTATTTTCTTGCGTGCCTCTTTTTCTTGCGTGGGATTCCTTACTGTTTTTTAGGGTTGTGCCCCTCTTGTTGTACCTTGGGTTCTTTCTTCTCCATCCTGTGAAGTATCCTTCTTCCCAGTCTGTGGTTGGCTTCATGTCCTTGTTGTTGTTGGTGTCCTCCTTGGCCATTTTGGTACTGTGTTGCTCCCGGTTGGCTGGGTTTGCGTTGTATTTTTTCTAGAATTATCGTTCATGCTACTTATTCTCGTTGAAGAACCTCCTTCATCCTTTTCCTTAGGCATAAAGGATTGCATAGTGCATGTCCTCGTGGCTATTTTTTCTACTAGTAGTTGTCACTATGCAGGCCAGTCTTTGATAATCCATTCCACTTCCTCTCTAGTGGCAGAGTACTTCATCTCTATCCATGCTTTCTTTGGATCCTTGGAAACCTGGATCCATACGTGATGATTGGACACCTTGAACTTGTCTATCCCATCTATCTCCTACACTACCTCTATCAGTATGTGCCACACATTCGTTGTGCGTTGTTGTATATCTTCCAACAACATTGAAAAAACTACATTATTCGCTTGTTGTGTCATATTATCCTTGTCCTGCCAGAGGAACTTGTATCTGGCTGCATAACACTTCCCCATCCTGTCCAAAAATGTAGATAATTTGGGCTCCTTCCATCCTGCTATGTTATCAAAATGATCAGCTAGGAGCAATGGAACTCGATTCCATTGTCCTATGTGTCTCTACAGTCTATTAAGAACTGGTTCAACATGTACGGTTCCCAGCTAAACATGACCCCCTTTGTGCACTACGTGGCTTCTGCAATAACACCTGCTGGTGCTTCCTCTCTATAGAATTTCCTCAAAATTTTATAAGCCATCAGCCTGTTGGTGAACCTTGTCGCATTGTCATTGATATCCTTTATGAAAATTCTTCTATTTCCTCGAGTAGTGTCGAACTTCACTTTAACCTGCTCTGTTATTTCTTTCTTGTGCACCTTGTTATCTAGGTATTCCTCTGGCTATGCATTGATTGTGGGCAGTCATGTGATCTCGGAAATCAATGCCACATCTATCTAAATTGTCTTATCCATCCATAGGATGCCTCCATGGACGTGGGAAACTAGTTTTTTAGCATAGATCCCGACATTATTGTTGAAATAATGTAACCGCAATGTGTATTCTGATTATTATTGATATATTATGCATTGGATCAATCCCCATTATGGATTGATCATGTCGGCTATTGTAAAAGGACCAAATCCCCTTTTGTGGATTGGTCATATTGTAATTGTAATAGGCAAAAGAAGAAGTTGGCCCCAGAATATATCTAAGAGGCCCCAGAATATAATAAAGGTGGTTATAACCACCCAGAATAAGAAGTCGGCCCTGCCAGTGAAAGAACACTTCCACACGTATAAAATTTGTATAAATAAGGAGGCTAGCACCTCACTTAGACACACACTCACTTGCTCATTGAGAGAAAAGTTCTAGAACTGCAGTTGGAGATGAGAGAGAGAGAGACGTGCATTTTTAGGAGAGGAAATTTTGTATTTGCTTGAGTTATCTCTTGGCACTGTATTGGTTATCTATAATAAGGAAGTTTTGTTGGGTTTTCTTCCCCTAGAGGGTTTCCTAGGATAAATGTTGTGTCTCTTGTGATTGTGTATTTCTCAGTGATCTTGTCTTATGTTTTTTTTATCTATTGAAATGAAAAGAACCATAATAATGGCTTAAACATTAACATGGTATCAGAGCCAAGCTGAAGAGAGAATCTTTCACAAGAGAAAAGTGAAAACCATCACTGTTGCCATACATGCAAATTAGCGCTTTTTGTTGGTGAGGTATTTTAGCCCTAAAACCATCTAGAAAAGTGTGCCCTCCCTCAAGGATCATTTTGGCACCTTCAATGCACCTTTTCAGTGGTCAGATCTCCCAGAAAGTGAAACCCTAGTTTCACAAAGTACCAGAAGTACCAAAAAACCAGTGTACCATAAGTACCAGAAGTACTAGAGTACCAGAGGTACCAGAAATCTACAGATCAAGTTTGGAGGATAAAAATATGGATTTTCTCTAATCCAAACACACCAGGCTACTCACCTCAACCAAGCGCACCTCCTAGTAAGTTTAGAATTTGATTTTGAGCATTTTCATTTTTCGGTCATTTTCCTAGCTCCAAGTAAAAGATGTCTGCAAGCACTAAGCTTGTTGACAAGCTGGAAGGTGTGGAAAACTTCTATGCCTGGAAGTATAGGATTGGACTTGTTCTTGAAGAGAATGACCTAGCAAAATTAGTCAAAGGAGAAATTTCGGAACCTGACGATGCTGCAGAAAAAGCCAAGCATCAAAAGGACACAATCAAGACCAAAAGAATCATTGCAGATTCAATCAAAGACCACCGGATTCCTTATGTGTCATCAAAGAAGACTCTGAAATAGATGTTTGATGTCTTGACCATACTATATGAAGGGAATAACATAAACCAGAATATGAATCTAAGAACTCAATTGAAGAATACAAGGATGCAAAAAGGAGAAACAATTCCGGAATATTTTTCCAGAATCTCAGAATTCAAAGAACAGTTAGAAGCGATTGGAGACACCATAGAAGAATACAAAATCATAATGATCGCCCTAAATGTTATCATGATACCTTGGGATACATTCATACAAATGATATGTGCCAGAATGGAGAAACTGAAGTTTGATAGTCTATGGGAAGAATGCATCCAAGAAGAAAAAAGAGTAGCTAACCATGAAGCATTGCTAGCAAGAGATGATGATCAAGCCCTATCTACTCACACCAAAAGAGGAAGGAAGAAACCCTACGACCAGAAGGAGACTCATAGAGAGCCTCAACCACCAAACAAATTCAACAATAAAGAATCTCATCCAAGGAGATTTTAGAAGAGAGGACAACGAAAGGAAATAGATTACTCATTTGTACAATGCTACCATTGTGACAAGATGGGACACATTGAGAAATTATGTCCAACCATACAAGAAGAATACAAGTAAAAACATAAGAGGCACCATGCCCATACAGTCAAAGATGAAGAGGCACCCGCAAAGATGATAAGAGAGCAGATCAAAGACCTTGTCTTAATCTCGTCCCTCTCAGGATCAGTAACACCTAGAGAGAACACTTGGCTCATTTATAGTGGTGCATCCAAGCACATGACGGGACAAAGAGACATTCTCTCTTGTATTTCAGAAAATAAGTTTTCTCAGAAAGTGACACTTGGAGATGATTACAAATATCCCATCAAAGGAGTGGGAGAATCAAACTACAAACTGAATTAAGGGAATTCATTGAAGATGAAGGATGTACTATATGTACCATGTTTGAAAAAGAACCTACTCTCCATTTCATATTTAGAAAAGAAAGGCTTCAGAGTTTCCTTTATAGATGGAGAAGTTCTTATGTGGGCTAAAGGAGAAACCATAAATGAAGCAATCATCATTGGAAGTGAAGAAAATGGCTTGTATAAACTAAAGGGTCACTCAGAGGCTTCCATGACCCACACCATTGAAAAATCATGTGAACTTTGGCATAGAATTTTAGCTCACATAAACTACAAGGTGCTACCATACATATGCAAAGCAGTCACAAGTTTACCAGAACTCAAGGTTGACCATGAAGGCATATGCAATGGATGTGCACAAGGAAAGAACATCAAGAACCCTTTTCCGAAGAGAGAAATCAAAGAAGAAGGAGTCCTAGAAATCATTCATTCAGATGTGTGTGGCCCAATGCCATTGTCCTCCATTAGTGGGTATGTATACTATGTATCATTTATTGATGATTATTCTCGTAAGACCTGGGTGTATTTTTTGAAATCTAAAGATGAAGAGTTCAACAAGTTCAAGGAATTCAAAGGCTTGATAGAGAATCTTTCTGAAACAAAGATCAAGATACTCAGGTCAAATAAAGGAGGAGAATATACCTCAAAAGAGTTTCTGAACTTCTGTAAAGATGTTGGGATCAAGAGGGAACTTACTACTCCCTATAATCCTCAAAAAAATGGTGTAGCTAAAAGAAAGAAAAGAACGATAATGGAAGCTGTGAAGACTATGATCCATGATCAAGATCTTCCTATGTGCTTATGGGCAGAAGCAGCAATGGTAGCTATATATGTACATAACTGATTGTCCCATAGTGCACTTGGGTTCAAAACCCCGGAAGAGATGTTCAATGGAAAGAAGCCAAATGTAAGCCATCTCAAAATATTTGGCTGCCCAGTATTTATTCATATATAGAAAGAGAAGAGAAACAAGATGGAACCTTCAGGAAAGAAGGGAATATTTGTGGGATACTGTGAGGTCTCCAAGGCCTTCAGAATCTATATACCAGGTCACCATCACATTGATATCAGTAGGGATGTGACCCTTGATGAAGATACAGTGCCCAAAAAATCAAGAAGATTCCATCTTGAAGAAGTATATGAAGAGGAACCCGTGATCCCCAGAACTGTGGAATCTGTGAGGAAGGTTCCTAGAGCTACTGAACTAGTGAGGGAAGTTGTAACTTCCTCTGATAAGTAAATTCTATAAGACCATGATATAATAGAAGTTCAATAACCTCCTCAGATGACAATCCTCCATAAAAGAAATCCATCTTGGGCTAGAGAGCTTATTCAATATGGAGAGAAGTATGGTGTTCCCGAAGGAACCACGAGACAAGTGAAAAGACCAAAGCCATTCTACAGTTATATGGCTTTGATGTGTGATCTCCTAGAGGAGGAGCCCACCTACTTTGAAGAAGCCATTCAGAGGAAATAATGGGTAGATTCCATGACAGAGGAATACCAATCCATAATAAAGAACGATGTATGGTAAATAGTTCCCATACCGAAGAGTAAGGACATGGTATCCTCCAAATGGCTCTTCAAAATAAAACATGTTGCTGATGGAAG
>SNQJ01S0211213.1:3120-15947 GCA_010110895.2 Picea sitchensis | reverse complement strand
TGTCATACAGGGTGGAGTTTTCTTGCGCGAACAATGCCGCTGAATTTGAAGCTTTGTTGTTAGGCATTGAGAATGCCCTTAATCTTGGTTGTGGTCACCTTTCAGTTTTTGGAAATTATGAGCTTGTTGTGAACCTGATATGTAAGGCATGCTCTCCTAGCGACAAGCCGATGGAACAATACTCCCAAAATATTTGGGCACTTGTCTCGAACCTTATATCTTTTAACATTACCCATGTTAGGAAGGAGTTGAATTCAATAGCTGATCGATTAGTTGTCTTTGCAACCTCTCCTACTCAGCAACTCTTGCCTCACTGGCCTGAATGTGCTTTCCAATATCAACATCGTCTATATATTCCTGGCCATGTAGGATTTTGGGAGGCACTCCTGGATGATGATAGCATTTGTGCTATCATCCAAGATGAACCTCTTAATCTTGAGGAAACTATATCCATGGAAAATCACAAGATTCTTGAGGGTTTAATTCCTCTTGAGGCCTCATTTTCATGGAGTGTTAGAGGAAATAAAGAAGAGGAGGAGGAGTTACAACTGAAGGTGGTTGAAGCCATCTCCATGAACATTAGGACACCCAGATCTTCATTGAACGTTAAAATAAATGTCCATGGTTTTGATAAAGAAGGAATAAAGTCTGTTGAATTACTCAGTGGATTTCAAGAGGTTTTTTCTTGGTTTAGTATGGATCTTCATGGTTTTGATCCAAGCCTTGTTCAACATACTAAGAAACCAACTAGGAAAAAATGAAGACTTGTTAACTCTTCACTGAAGGCAACCTTTCGAGGGAAGTTGAATATTTGCTTAAGGACTGAGATGTTTTTTTTAGTCCACCCTAAATGGGTTTCCAATTGGGAACCTACTTCAAAGACCACTAATGATATTATAACTTGCATTAGTCTTTGAACTTTTAGGCAAAGAAATTATGAGAAATCCTTTCCCCCCTCTCAGCATGAAAATGTTTCTACAATAGGCTGTAGAGTTACACTTGGAGCCCTTACCTGGCAATTTGTTTAGTTACGATAAAACCAAGGTAGAAGGGGAAAATATTCACAAAACCACTTTTACTACTAATTGCGATACTATGTCTTACAACTGCTGGCCTTCTGGTTTGTTTGATACAAGTATCGCCTTAAAACGACCTATACACACAACTTTTGATGAGTTGGTCAGTCTCCATGCTTACCTTGACGATTTAATCGTATGCGTCAAAAGGCTGATAGTTAGGTTGAAATTTCAAGTGTTGGGTGGTTTCCAGATTACTTTTGTCTTGGACACTAACTCAGAAATTTCAAAGGAATTATGGAGAAAATGGTTTTCCCACACCACTAATAGTCCTCACTTGAAGTATTGCGAGGGACCAGTGTGAAAGGTCTTTTTGCTGATGGTATTCTTTTGTATACTAGTAGTTTATCTTTGCTTTCAATTTTTGTGCTTCTTTTTTTTCTTTACAGGTTGTTGCTTTCTGAGTTGACTTTTGCTGCATTTTATTTTCGTCTTTTACCGTTGTCTTTACTGTTGTTGTTTTAATTTCGGCATTATTAATTATGTTAAAATTTTTGTCTTTACCATCTTTTAAGTGTTTGGTCAAGTTAGAAGGTTGGATCAATTCTGCCACAGTGACACCTCCGCAAAATCATTGTTACTCAATAACAATCGAGCTTACACAGTTGTTATGATCTCTCCTATGAAGGGCCTTTTGAATTTGTTACATATTTTCGCTGCTATCTTACAAGGAATTGGTTGTTTCCCGCTTCTTCTTGCCATTTCTTCATCCATCGAGATCTTAAGAGAAATCTATAAGTTTTCCTCTTTCAAGTTGAGAGCATTTTACAGCCAAATGACTATGCTTACAGTGGTAAAACCCCTCATACTTAACACTTTTCATGAGTTATTCCCAAATTCTCGGTCATCTTTCCATTAAATCCGCTCACTTCCCCCTGTTTCATAGTCATTCAAGTTACGTCTTCTTGAAATTACTATTTTTGGTCTGTGAAACCATGGGTTCTGAGTTCTAATATGTTAAAACAAATTTCCCTGTGGAGTCGCCAGTTTGTTGATGATTGAAAACATCAACTAGTTCCGCCCGCAAAGTGTTGCTAAAGCCTATTATTATAAAACTAAATAATACTAATAGGTGGGACCCCCTTGAATTATTGGAGAGCAGATATGTTCTTTTTATTTATTTTATGATGATGTTCCACAGAAGTTTACATGGTTGTTGTTGATGTCATTGATGTGAGTTGAGCTTTCGCTACAACTTGCTATTCATTAGTGGTGATTGTTCCCATTGCACCTGCATTATAAACATGTTAGTAAAATTACATGAGGGGCAGTTTTGAAGAAGGAAAAGTATTACAACGAGTGCAAAGGGACCAGTTCTGCAATACTACATGCATAAGATATTTGTTGGTTATTGTTAAACCCTAGCTAAAAAGTAAATGGCTATGAAATTGTGTTAAAATATGTTTTACATGCATATGGTGGAAATTTTGGTGGTGCATGGAAGTAAAGGTTTGCGATTTTATATAGTCTATATGTATGGTTATTATGATATGTTTTAGATTGATGTTGATCACGCTATCAGTGATGATTCTATACATGATATCCCATATTGTATAGTGGTCATGCGATTTATTTGAGTTATATTGGGAATATGAATATGGGCGGAGTAATAATGTGAATGGTCGAATTGTTATGTGGAACTTGAATTATGTTATAGTTTAAATTTTTTGATGTTCTTGATGCAAGGGTTGATTAATGGTGTTAATGGGTGGCTCATTGGAATGTACTATGGAGTAAATGAGATATGGGTGGAGACGACTTGCATTCACTACACGTCACCTTTACCCTTCCCGTTGGTCGCCACCCTAGTCAGACTATTATTTGATCTTGTTGTTGTGTTCATTCTCTGGATGTTTTGCAGCGTGAAACTACTCGGACACCTCCCATCTTAAGGATTTCGGTTAACAGGTATGTCTCTTTTCGCCATTCTTGACTTCACTCTAGTTATGAAATATTTTTGGCTCAGTTGTGTGGGTTTGTGTTTGTCTTGAGTGTTGCAACTGTGTGAAATTTTGGTTTTAAATGGTAGTGGATGGTTATGCCATAATGGTTTTAAGTTCTTCGAAGTTGTTAGTCTTCCTGGGTGCTAGTTCTTTGTTTCCACTACGTTTTGGTTGAAGGATTTTTGTTTAAATCATGGCTGGAAGGGTGCCTTCACGATTCTGGGGTTTAACTAGAGCCATGTCTTCCTGTTTCGACCCTGTCAAGGAACCATCTCCTGTTCACAAGTGAATCATAATTCTCCTTATGCGTACACCTTTGGCCTCGAAGTTTCACAGTAGTTAGTTCCTTTCCTCATGTGAAGGATGTCGTGCAAACCCTTAACCCTCTAGACGAGAGTTGCATAGGGAGACTATAAAGCATGTCAAGTTGTTCCCAATTATTGTGGTCTTTTACTTTGAATGTGGGCTCACTCGTTGGTCATATAATAGTTGTGTTGGTATGGTTTTCATCATTACCTATGTGATAATAGTGTGAACCTTACATTGCCACTACACTTCTAAAGTTCATAGTCACCTGCCTGATGTCAAAGAAATCAGTTGTTTTTAATGGAAGGGCCTCTTCCCATTTCGATTGGATGCGTGGGTATACACAGCTACCTTGGCTTGTTCGGTCGATTAATTTTATTTTTTTTACCATAGTGGCGAATTGTTGGTTCATGTACAATCGCTAGTTTTTCACTTATGGTGATTTGGTCAATGGATGACATTGGTCACGAATACTTAGGTTTTCTCACACAGGTCGCATCTACGTATGGTATTTTTCAAATGAAACATGAGGCATGATAACTATGGTTTCTTGGAGCCGAACGATAATCGAACTGGATAAGTTTAGAAGGCATATCCATGACATCCTTGTGTTGTCGGTTGAATAAGCCCGAGTACACACATATTAATTGAATCACAATGTGAATTAACGAACCAACCACTTATTAATTAGAACAGTCTCATCGCGATATGTTGAGTTATTTTCATGAATGTGTGTTTGTTGCGATAAGTGGAAATGTAGCATTGTGAAGTTGGTTAGTTGTGCTCTGTGTGTAGTATGGATAGTGTTTTTTTATATTCAACGATACCCTTAGAGTTTTAAGCATGTTATTTATTGCAATTGACCACTTTTGATGACATTCACGTTGGATATTTGGCTCAGCTTTTAAGTCACATTAAGTTGTTTTGTTTACAGTGGTATGGTTACGTGCCTTGGAAATTTACTCCTGCATAGCCTGTGTCTAAATTGTGGTTGTTGGTTGTATAGTCAATTGTCGTTTCACGCGTGGCATGTGAAGTTTTGATTATTTTGATATTTCTACTGCATATATATATATATGGGAATAAATATCATTACAGATCTTGATTGGCTCTATTACAAAAATAATGAATTCATTATTATTTTGGAAACGCTACATTTAAATATAAATGTGGATTGGGGAAATGTATGGCAGTGGTGGATGTTAATGATTATGGATTGGAAATGAGTGTTGTTGTTGACTGTTATAAAATGCAGAATGTGCAAATAAAGAGAAAAAAACCTCTTACAAATTGTGTGAATTACTTATGTTTTGTAATGGCACTGTGTCGGATATTAATGGAAAGTGAAATTAAGCAAATAAAAAGGAATTATGACTCAGTCATCTGATTGTTGGTTGATGCATATTTTTCTTACTACAAAATATGTTATGTATTTCTTGATTAATCTCATGAACAATAAACGTTTTTTCCCCTCTCATTATCTCATTTTCTGCTAATAAAGCCCCCTCACATATCCCATATTCACTTTGTTCACTCTCTATTCTTATATTGATTACATCCAAGATAATTTGTGTGTTAAATGGATGAAGTGGAAATATCTTGAGTGGATTGCAGTAAGGTTTATTGGTTGATTTACAGTTGATTGTTGTTGTCATTTAGCAGTGACCATTTCTTCTCCCCGTTCATTATATCATATTTCCGCTCAATACAAACCCCTCACATATCCCAGAACATTGTTTCACCCCCCTGCTCATTGATTAATGTTAGAACAATTTGTATGGATTGGATTACATGAGCCTGATACATTCTGAGTCAAATCTATTTCATCTTTTTAAGGAGTTGTCATGCATGGTTATTTAAAAGACTATTTGTTAATCATTAACATATGCAGGATGGGTTTTTTCAGTTGCGGAAGCCATGGCCGAGGAAACAAAGGTAGAGGTAACTGGAACTGAGGCCCAAGAAGCCCCAGGTTCTTTATACATTTTGATGTTGATTCAAAAGAGCTTGGTCAATTGTTTTATGATGTATTATTTAATTGTATTGGGCAGGGAATAGTCCAACCTAGGCCTGAAAGGCCTCCTTTCCAAGCTCCTCAAGCCCTCAGCATCCTTGTGCCTCCTCTTGTCTCTTTACAACCTAAAGTCCCTAAAAATGATGGGTGGCAGGAGATTGTTCACCCAACACTCTCCCAACACCGTGGCTAGCCCAACTTGACTTTGCCTGCTCCTTCACCTTTGAACCCCATTGTCCAAGATACCCCTAACCACTCGCTAGTGCAATCCTCCCATGCCAGCAAGAGATTTAAGACTGAATCCCACCATGTCATCCATCGACCAAATCACCATAAGTGCAAAACTAACGACTGTACATGAACGAAAAATTTGCCATTGTGGTAAAAACAATAAAATCAATCGACCGAACAAGCCAAGGTAGATGTGTATACCCACGCATCCAATCGAAATAGGCAGAGGCCCTTCCATTAAAAACAAATGAGTTCTTTGACATCAGGCAGGTGACTATAAAATTTAGAAGTGCAGTGGCAATGTAAGGTTCACACTATTATCATAGAGGAAGTGACGAAAACCATACCCAAATGATTGTTATATGACCAATGGGTGAGGCCACATTCGAAGTAAAAGACCACAATAATTGGGAACAACTTGATAGGCTTGATAATCCCCCTATGCAACTCTAGTCTAGAGGGTTAAGGGTTTACACGGTAGCCTTCAAAGGAGGAAAGGATCTAACTGCAGTGAAACTTCAAGGCCAAAGATGTACGCACAAGGAGAATTATGATTCACTTATGAACGGGAGACGGTTCCTTGACAGGGTTGAAATAGGAAGACAGGTCTCTAGTTAAACCCCAGAATCATGAAGGCAACCTTCCAACCATGATTTAAAAAAAAACCTTCAACCAAAACACAGTGGCAACAAAGAAATATCACCCAAGAAGACTAACAACTTCGAAGAACTTAAAACCATTACGACAGAACCATCCATTTCCATTTAAAACCAAAATTTCACACAATTGCAACACTCAGGACAAACACAAACCCACACAATTGAGCCAAAAATATTTCATAACTAGAGTGAAGTCAAGAATGGCCAAAGAGACATACCTGTTAATCGAAATCCTTAAGATGGGAGGTGGCCGAGCAGTTTCACCCTGCCAAAAATCCAGAGCGCGAACACAACAACAAGATCAAACAATAGTCTGACTAGGGTGGCGGCCAACGAGAAGGATAAAGGTGACGTGTAGTAAATGCAAATCACCTCCATCCATATCTCATTTACTCCATAGTACATTCCAACGAGCCCCCCATTAACACCATTAATCAACCCTTGCATCGAGAACATCAACAAATTTAAACTATAACATAATTCAAGCTCCACATAACAATTCAACCATTCACATTATTACTCCGCTCATATTCATATTCCCAATATAACTCAAATAAATCGCATGACCACTATACAATCTAAGATATCATGTATAGAATCATCACCGATAGCGTGATCAACATCAATCTAAACCATAGCATAATCACCATACATATAGACTATATAAAATCTCAAACCATTACTTCCACGCGCCACCAAAATTTCCACCATATGCATGTAAAACGTATTTTAACACAATTTCATAGCCATTTCCTTTTTAGCTAGGGTTTAACAATAACCAACGAATATTTTATGCATGTAGTATTGCAAAACTAGTCCCTTTGCACTCGTTGTAATACTTTTCCTTCTTCAAAACTTCCCCTCATGTAATTTTACTAACATGTTTATTATGCAGGTGCAATGGGAATAGTCACCATTAATGAATAACAGGTTGTAGTGAAAGCTCAACTCACATCAATGAAATCAACAACAACCATGTAAATTTCTATGTCACATCATCATAACATAAAAAAAAACAGGTCTTCTCTCTAATAATTCAAGGGGGTCCCACCTACTAGTATTATTTAGCTTTATAATAATAGGCTTTAGCAACACTTTGCAGGTGGAACTAGTTGATGTTTTCAATCGTCAACAAACTGGTGACTCCACAGGGAAATTTGTTTTAATAAATTAGAACTCAAAACCCATGGTTTCACAGACTAAGAATATTAATTTCAAGAAGATGTAACTTGAATGATTATGGAACAGGGGGAAGTGAGCGGATTTAATGGAAATATGACCGGGAATTTGGGAATAACTCATGAAAAGTGTTAAGTATGAGGGGTTTTACCACTGTATGAATAGTTATTTGGCTGTAAATGCTCTCAACTTGAGAGAAGAAAACTTATATATTTTCTCTTAAGATCTCAATTTATGAAGAAATGGCAAGAAGAAGCGGGAAACAACCAATTCCTCGTAAGATACCAATGGAAATATGTAACAAATTCAAAAGGCCCTTAAGAGGAGAGATCATAACAATTGTGTAAGCTTGATTGTTATTGAGTAACAATGCTTTTGCAGAGGTGTCACTGTGGCAAAATTGATCCAACCTTCTAACTTGAGCAAACACCTAAAAGATGGTAAAGACAAAAATTGTAACATTAATAATGCATAAACTAAAACAACAACAGTAAAGACAGTGGTAAAAGACGAAAATAAAATGCAGCAAAAATCAACTCAGAAAGCAAAAACTTGTAAAGCAATAAAAGAAGCACAAAAATTGAAAGCAGAGCTAAACTACTAGTATACAAAAGAATACCATCAGCAAAAATACCTTTCACGTTGGTCCCTCGCAATACTTCAAGTGAGGATTATTAGTGTTGTGGGAAAACCATTTTCTTTGTAATCCCTTCGAAATTTCTGAGTTAGTGTCCAAGACAAAAGTAATCTGGAAACGACCCAACACTTGAAATTTTGACGTAAGTATCAACATTTTTACACATACGATTAAATCTTCAAGGTAATCATGGATACTAACCAACTCATCAAAAGTTGTGTGTATAGGCCATTTTAAGGCGATACTTGTATCAAATAAACCAAAAGGCCATCAGTTGTAAGACATAGTATTGCAATTAGTAGTAAAAGTGGTTTTGTGAATATTTTCCCCTTCTACCTTGGTTTTATCGTAACCAAACAAACTTTCAGGTAAGGGCTCCAAGTGTAACTCTACAACCTATTGTAGAAACATTTTCATGCTAAGAGGGGAGAAAGGATTTCTCATAATTGCTTTCTTGAAAGTTCAAATACTAATGCAATTTCTAATATCATTAGTGGTCTTTGAAGCAGGTTCCCGATTGGAAACCCATTTAGGGTGGACGAAAAAAAACATCTCAGTCTTTAAGAAAATATTCAACTTCCCTCGAAAGGTTTCCTTCAGTGCAGAGTTAACAAGTCTTTGTTTTTTCCTAGATGGTTTCGTAGTATGCTAAACATGACCTGGGTCAAAACCACGAAGATCCATTTTAAACCAAGAAAAAACCTCTTGAAATCCACCGAGTAATTCAACAGGATTTATTCCTTCTTTAGCAAAACCCTGGACATTTATTTTAATGTTAAATGAAGATCTAGGTGTCCTAATGTTCATGGAGATGTCTTCAACCACCTTCAGTTGTAACTCCTCCTCTTCTTCTTTATCTCCTCTAACAAACCATGAAAATGAGGCCTCAAGAGGAATCAAGCCCTCAGGAATCTTGTGATTTTCCATGGATATAGTTTCCTCGGGTTTAAGAGGTTCATCTTGGATGATAGCACAAATGATCTTATCATTCGGGAGGGCCTCCAAAAATCCTACATGGCCAAAAATATATGGATGATGTCGAGATTGGAAAGTGCAATCAGGCCAGTGAGGCAAGAGTTGTTGAGTAGGAGAGGCTGCAAATACAACTAACCGATCAACTATTGAATTCAAATCCTTCCTAACATGGGTAATGTTAAAAGAAAGAAGGTTCGAGACAAGTTCCCAAACAGTTTGGGAGTATTGTTCCATCAACTTGTCGCAAGGAGAGCATGCCTTACGTATCAGGTTCACAACAAGCTCAGAATTTTGAAAAACTGAAAGGTGACCACAACCAAGATTAAGGGCATTCTTAATGCCTAACAACAAAGCTTCAAATTCAGCGACATTGTTCGAGCAAGAAAAATCCAACTTGTATGACAGATTATGAATTTTTCATGCAGGGGAAACCAAGATAATACCATCCCCGTTACCTTCATTAGAGCGTGAACCATCAAAGTGCATATGCCATAATTCATCATTTGAATCGATTCTTTCCAAAGGAATATTATCCTCTTCAACAAAGATTGAATATACTCCTATGTCTTCTTCAATATAGTTTATGCTAGATTGCAGAACACTCTCTATGTACTATGTAGGGTGAAATTATTCCTTCTCTCAAGACTATAATGTTCATGCCATTCCGAGGAACAGATAAATGTGTCCCGTTGAGTGAGAGGTTTCCACCCGTTAGGGATTTCCTATCTCTTCCCAATATAATCGAATAATTGCTTACAGGCATATCGATCAACTGAATGTTGAGGGTTGTCCTTATCTCAGGGTGAGCACATAATACCAAGTTTACATCTTTAATCTCGCCTATGGTTGTTTGTTGTAGACTATTATAGGAAAGCATGCTTCGGGCGTTTTCATTTGTACAAGATAAGCCTAGCTCTTGCATAATAATATTAGACATATCACTTGGGCCTGAACCACCATCAATGGGGCAACAATGGGCGATTTTATCCATGATCTTTACATAAATATAAAAAAGGGCTTTTTTTTATAGGGTATTTGAAGTTATTTACACCTACTTTATTTATAGAAGAATCCTCTTCACTTACCTCTTTAGAAATATTGGCCACAACAGAAGCCTTTCCTTCCATGAATTGTTTCAGATGCATCTGTTGTTCAGGGATGAAAACCATGTCTAGGAGGGTTTCATCTGCTTTGATATTAGCCAATTGATTCAATATGTTGTATTTGGAAGAGGGGGGGAGAAGGAGTGATTCTTTGACTCTCAGTAATTTTAGGAACCTGGGGCGCAAAAATGGTTGAGGATGAGCTCAGGCTAGAAGAACTTCGAGGAGGGTCAAACTTGCCTTTTGGGGCATAGGCTTTGTTTCTGGTATTGATAACCATGACATATTTTGGCTAGGAAAAATCTAGGACAATGATAGTGGATTTTGGTATTTTACCAAAGATCTTGTCTCTGGCACTCTTCCTTACCTCACATGTGGTTTCTTCATGGTTTTCCTCACAAAAGTTACACCAACTCCTAGGCATGATAACTTTGGGCTGAAAAATATTTTCAACCAGACTTCCAAAAGGACGGGCAGAAGAGGATGAATCTCCAGGGGTGAGAGGGGAAACAATACGCTTCCTCTTAAATGCTATCATACTATTATTCATATCTTGTACTAGCTGTAAGAGAGTGGACATGCTTGTCTATCTAATTGATTGTCCCTGGGGTAGACCAGTTCGTTCAAGTTTTTCTTCGTACTCTGAACAAGTGTGCAGAGTGGAACCAAGATTATCAATAGATTTTTCTTCAATCCTATGACGGTAAGGAGAAGGAAATGCATTGTAGTAATTCATGAAGGCGGCTTGGTTCTGAGGGCGGATAAGTTCAGGGATTTGATTATACAACTTGGTAAAATGCAAGTTGAAAGACCTGATGGTCTCACCATCTTTGTAAGTAATGGTATTGTACTCCCTTAACTTCTCAGTAGGGCTTTTGGATTGTCCGTAAGTGGATCTGAACCAATAGATTAATTCCTCCCAGGTGGACAAAATCTTAGGAGGCAGGTCAAAGAAGTCAGTCGTAGCCTTCCCTTCCAAGGAATTGATGAATAGGCGCATGTAAGTATCATTGTCGTTGGCCCCTATGTTATGACAAGCATTAGAAAATGCCACTAGGTGTTCATTGGTACTAATAGTGTTATTTCCTGAAAACTTAGGAAAATTCTCTTTAAACTTTGGAAGTGGACGAGTAGCAGGAGCTAGATTAAGAGGAGAGGACACATGCCATGGTGTAGTTGTGGCATCTTCTTCGAACTAAAAAAGTCCATACTTATTTATGACTTTGGTAGCATTCATAGTAGATTGGAAGGGGATATGGTGGTTGTACAAGCTACCAATCACCGATGACGATGAATATTGGGAAGATGGAGCACTTCTAGTGCCACCGAAGCCACCACTAGATGCCATCTTGTGGATGATAGATGAGGGAAATAAAGACGAGTTGGATGAATCAGATAATGTTCTCCTTAAGGCACTTTGTTGGGCAGATAGCACAACGTTTCTCCTTCCTATCTCATCAATCAGACTGATTTCAGGTGACAATCCTCTTCTTCTTCTAGAAGTGAAAGAGTCAAAGGACATGAAAGAATGGATGAAACTGAAGAAACGAAAGGTTACTACTGATTTCTAGGCTTCCTACATCTAGCTTCCAATGGTTTTTGAGTACTACTATCTCATTCAATTGCTTCCCAAGAACGGTTAAGCTCAGCATGGGTCCTAGCGGTGTTTAAAATAGTATGAAATAGGTTTAAAGCAATGTTGGTCTGGTCTTGGAGATCGGGCTCAAGATTGGGTTGCCTTGCAATATTAACAGTCATTAAGAAAAACATTCAAAGAATCAAAATTAGAAAAAGAAAGATGTATCGATGAAAATCGAGTATAAAATTTAACCAGAGATATATCAAAGATCTCCCCAGTATGGTGGCCAAATAAATGTTGAGGAAAATATATGAATTGATCTGACTCAAGCATTTTTAGACTTTAATTATATAAAGTAAAGTAGATGGGAATGTCACCCTATATTTATATCCAACAAAAATATATATCCTAACTGACAAGTATTAATCACAAGTGCTTAGGCTAGTCTTTTATGAACAAAAAGCTTGCTGGAAATTCACTTTTTATGTATTTTTCTGAACATATCAGTTGTTGAAATAAATGTAAGAACAAAAGTAAAGACACCAAGATGATAATCAAGACAATTGAGACATAAAGAAATCATTTATTTCATTCCAATTCACCAAAGACTCATCTTATTTACAAAATCTCATACAGAAATATTGGACCAAAGTCAAACTTAGACATCCCTGATGGAACATACAAAAGGAGCTCTTACAGAAAACCAAAACTGAACTCTAAAAGTTTGATCATCTTGCCACAGATTGCTTCCCACTTGACTCTTCACAATATCATTTGTCATTCATGAAAACTAATTCACAAACATACAAGTCTACACAGACTATCAAAGATAGATCAACACCTCTGAAGAACAAGTGTCTGAATGATTTGATTCAACCCTGAATATTTTTGTCTACAATATGACCCTGCTATCATAAAAGATAATTAGGCTATGATGAATATATGAATGAATGAAAACTGAATTATCTCAACAAAAGCTCAAAGAGAAAACCTTAACATGCTTCTGTGTCTATCCTCCTCTTGTTCCTCCCCTTACTTATACTTTTAACAAATTAGAATTGGTTAAGTAGTTGAACCAACTTATTAGTTAAGATAACTAAAGACTCAACTAACTTTAGTTGGGGG
>SNQJ01S0211210.1:0-11467 GCA_010110895.2 Picea sitchensis | reverse complement strand
TAATGTGTTGCATACATATAAGTACAAAATTAGGCCCATGGCCTACAACCCTTAGGCTCTCTAGCCTAATAATCACATAAGCCCACTAGCTTATATATACTTGGCTCACCAGCCTATAATACATATTTACAATTCATTTCACAAGTATGATTTACAATAGGGCTCGGCCTTGGGGACACTACAATCCCCCTCCCTTTATTTTTGCACTGTCCTGAGTGCAACTTACACTGTCTCTGTAAGCTTTTCAAAATTTTCAAAAAGATGCGGGTACTTTGCCCACATAACATCTTCATGCTCCCATGTTGCATCCTCAAGGCCGTACCAGGTCCACTGGACCTTTACAAGCTCTATGGATTGATTCTGGAGCTATTTTCTTTTGTTGTCCAATATGCACACAAGATGCACTTGCAGGACACCTTTTGGTTCCACCTGAATCACATTCCAATCGATAACATGATTAGCATCAGGTATATATCTTTTAAGTAGTGAAACATGAAACACATTATGTATAGTCATAGATGCAGGTAGTGCAAGCATGTATGCAAAAGGCCCAATCCTTTCAAGGATCTCAAATGGCCCACAAAATCTTGCTGCCAACATGGCGCAACTTCCCAACTTCAGGGAACTCCTATTAGTTTTTACTTTCAGGAAAACATGATCACCCACTTTGTATTCTCTGTGGGTTCTGTTCTTATCAACATAACTCTTCTGCCTATCTTGGGTAGTGTTCAAATTTTGTTTAATTCATATCATTTGGTCTTCCATCTCCTTTAGCAACTCAAGCCCAACTATTGCTCTGTCAGCTAGATTATCCTAGCTCACTGGAGTGTTGCACTTTCTTCCATAAAGTGCTTCGAATGGGCTCATATTCAACCTTGTATGATACCCATTATTGTAGGCGAATTCTACCAAATGGAGGTAGTCTTCCCACCTTGATGGTTTATCCATCACATACAATCTCAGTATGTCTTCTATTACTCTATTCACCCTTTTTGTCTGACCATCAGAATCAGGATGATACACTGCACTAAATTTCAGATTCATTATGAATCCCTTAAATAGTCCTTTCTAGAAATTTGAGGTGAATTTCAAGTCCCTATCAAACACAATCATTTTAGGAATTATGTGCAAGCATGCCACTTATTTTAAGAAGATATCAGCAACATCCATTGTCTTGTGAGTGGTTTTCAGCGGAATAAAATGGGCAGATTTTGTAAGTTTGTCCACCACCACCATGATTGAATCATGATGCTTGCTTGTTCTGGGCAAACCTGTGATAAAATCCATTGTCACCACTTCCCATTTCCACTCAGGAATGGGTAAAGGCTACAGCAACCCTGTTGGGTGCCTATTCTCACCCTTAACTTTCTGGCACTCCATACATATGGCGATGTATTCAACGATTTCTTTCTTCATACCTGGCCAAAAATAATGGCTTTTGACTGTTGCTACAGTCTTCTAATAACCAGGATGTCTGGCATATGTCACATTATGCATTTCTTTTAGAATTTCCAGCTTCAATTCTTGGACATTGGGTATGTACACTATGTTTTTATACAGAAGTAAGCCATCATCTTCCAAGGTGTAACTTTCCTTGGTCTGTGGTCTCTCACTCTATCGTAGCTTTGCTACCAAATATCTGAACTGCAAATCAACATTTGCAGCTTCCAGAACTCTATCCCTAATATCAGTCCTGTACATGTTAATGGTTGTAACATGTAAGTCATGCACTTTTCTGCTGAGTGCATCAGCCACCTTATTTTCCTTACCCTTGATATGCTTGATATCAAAGTCATACTCGCACAGAAACTCCAGCCATCTGGTTTTCCTGGTATTTAAAGTCGGCTGATCAAATAAATACTTCAAACCATTGTGGTCTGTTTTCAATTCAAATCTCCTTCCCATGAGGTAATGTCTCCATTTCCTCAAAGCGTGGACGATTTCTGCCAGCTCCAAATCATGAGTGGAATAATTTCTTTCATGCTCTTTCAACTTTCAGGATTCATAATAGATTACAAATCCCTCTTGGTTGAGAAATCCTCCCAGACCCTCCTTACACGCATCTGTGCACACCAAGAAATCCATATTTAGATCTACAATTTTCAGGATTGGAGCACTGGTTAATAGCTGCTTCAATCACTGGAAACTACTCTCACACTCTTCAGTCCACTGAAACATTTTCTCCTTCATTTGCAAGGAAGTGATAGGGTGAGATAACTTTGAGAACCCTACTATAAACCTTCTATAATAGCCTTCCATACCCATAAAATATCTAACTTCTGCCACATTCCTTGGTGCTGACCATTATCAGATGGCCTCAACCTTTTTAGGATCCACAGTGATCCCTTCTTCTGATATAATATGCCCCAAGTAATGGATCTGCCTTTGATAAAATGAGCATTTGCTCAGCTTGGCATACAGCTGGTGTTCTCTCAACACTTGCAGAACCATTCTCAAGTGTTTTTCATGCTCTTCCTCTGACTTAGAATACACCAAGATGTCATCCAGGAATACTATGACAAACTTGTCTAAATAGTCCCTGAATACACCATTCATTAAGCACATGAAAACAGCAGGTGCATTTGTCAGTCCAAACGGCACCACTGTGAATTCATAATCATCGTACCTTGTTTTAAAGGCAGTATTGCTAATGTCCTCATCATTTATTCTCACTTGGTGATATCCATATCTGAGATCTATTTTTGAAAATATTTTCACGTCCTTCAACTGATCAAAAAGATCATCGATCCTTGGCAGAGGATACTGGTTCTTGACAGTTACCTTATTCAACTGCCGAAAATCAATGCACAGCCTCAACATCCCATCTTTATTATTCATGAATAGGACCAGGGAACCCCAAGGTGACATGCTTGGGCAAATGTACCCCTTCTTCAAAATATCTTCAAGCTGCAGTTGCAACTCTTTCAGCCCTAACGTACTCATTCTATAAGGAGCCTTCGAAACTGGAGCTGCTCCAGGCATCAAATTTATAGAAAAATCTATGTCTCTCTTCGGAGGTAGTCCAGGTACCTCCTAAAATATGTCTTTGAACTCTGTGAGTACTTCATGGTCTTCCAGCTTCAAGACTACATCTCTGGATGCTTCTCCCACATGGGCTGCAAATAATTGACAACCTTTCCTGTAACACTTCTTCAGCTGCATGGCTGAGATTTCTCTGACAGCCACGGCTCTGGGAATTCCTTGGACTGTTACCTAAATTTCCTCTTCATCCAAGCATGTAAACCTCTTGTTACGATAGTCTAGGAGGGCATGGTGCTGGTCCAACCAGTCCATTCCAATTAAGCAGTCATAAGAGCCTAAAGGCAGAATATTCAATTCAGCCTTAGTGCTCAAGCCTTTCATGTTCATTGAAGAGGACTTAACCAATTCAGTGACCTTCTTCTTGGTCCCTGTGGCCAACTGCACTAATCAAGACTTCTCATGTTTTCTTCTTGATAAACACAAACTTTCCACCACCCTAGGATCTACATAACTATGGCTAGCCCTTGAATCAATTAAAATAATAAGTGGTCAGTTGTTAATCATACCTTCCACTTCAATCATGTGCGATTGAAATTATGCTTGCTTGTTGTCCAGGGCTACGTAGATCCTTGGCATTCTGTTGCCCATATCCTCCATTGTTTCATCTTGTTGAACAGTATGGATAGTTCTCACTTTATCTTTTCTGTGGGGGCAGTCTCTGTACCTATGGTTTCCTTTACAACCCCAACACTCCATAGGTGGCGGTATTGGCATTTGCTCACCCCCTTCAGACTTCCTGGGCTCTCTAAATGATGGTTGTTCATGGGGACTATTTTTGAAAAAGGGAGGCTTATTTCCCTTCTTCCTATGTTCTTTCCTGAACTTCTTCTGATCATCCCAAGCCTTCCAAAAAGTAGGCCTTTATCTTTGTTGTTCATACAATCATTTCTCCCTTCGTATCATTTCTTCCATGGTCTTAGGATCATCATACTGAATCTTATCACTGATGGAAGGTGGCAGTCCACTCAGATACCTCTGAATCTTGACAGTCTCATCTTTGGTGAATGGAACATATTTCAGCAGTTCCAAGAAACTTCGTTCATACTCATCAATGGTCATGCTACCTAGCTTGAGTTCAAAGAACTCCTTCATCTTTTTGTCATAATATATTTTGGTCAAGTATTTATTCTCGAAATACCTCTTAAACTCCTTCCAGGTGATATCTTTCTCTCTGATGTGTTGCACTTGCAAAAACTGATCCTGTTGACACTCGAAATTGAAATGGGTTGCAGCAAATCAATCCTGAGGCAACCTCGAACCACTTTGGATTAGAAGTTTCCCTCTTCCAACCCGAGAGGGATCTCTCGAAAAATGTCATGATAGGAATTTCAATAGCATGAAAAAGGTGGTCATATTTATGGGTGAATGATGGTCTTGGATTTTTGGAGTTTGGGGGTTAAACCAGGGAAATGGTCCATTGGGCATGGAGTCAAATGAAAACCGAGAAAAAGAGACAATAGCAGAGATCAAATAACTTGCGGAAAGTGAGGCAAAGTAAGTCTATCTTTTAGCACTTTGGTAAATCATGATGTGGTAGCAGAAAGAAAAAGGAAAGGCCGACATAGCAAAGGATACATGCAGAATTCTGAAAATGCAGATTGGTCTTACACCGTTGATAGCTGGTGCAGAGGAAAGACAATAAACAATTACAGAAAACCCAAATCCTTTCATTATAGTAGTGGTCATACTAAAGTATAATGAAGCACCTCGGTTAGAAGAAAACAAAATGTAATGCAGTCGTGATGGATTAAGGAAGACCTAAAGATATGGTAAAGACAATTTCAACTGCGAGTAAGGAACACATAAATGAAATCCAAACAGTTTTAACACAGCTGAAAGAGAAGAAAAACATGCTGAAAGAAATCGACTGTGATGAATCTCACGGTCGCAAGTAACAGATCTTCTTTATTACTCCATTAATGGCTTACAAAATCTCAGCAATTACAATAGGAACCCTCTTCACAGAGGTTCTCCCCCAGTGTTGCGCTCATGTGCCCCTTCCCTCCTCTTCCCTCTCTCCTTTTAAAAGAAAAATATAAAATAAATTTCTTTGAGTCCCAGGGAATGTGAAACGATTTGTCTTCTAGACTCTGCGGCTGCCAAACACTTAGTTGAAACGTTATTAATCATTTGACTGGTGGACAGGGATTTCTGCGTGTAATCCAAGCGTTTCATTGGAAATGATCAAAGTACAATAACTCAAATGTAGATTCTTCAGTTGCAGTATATTTCCCAAGGAACTTGAAGGCATATGCAATTTGGAGCGAGATATATCAATGTACTAGAGATTTGTGAAATTCTCAAAGGTATTTGGAAGCATTTGTTCCAAATATTCACATCCATGCATTCTGATGTATTGGAGTTAATAAAGCTTTCAATGAATTAGCTACTGTAGGGTTGTGTGGTGTAGTAAGTTCATCTCCACAATATCCAGCAAGTCTAGCCAGTGCTCGAGCTGATAGCACAGCATGTGTATTTTGTGCAATCTGCACACTACTTCTAACACCATGGGCTTCTGCAGCTGCGTTTTCTTCGGCAGTAGAGTCATATTGTAAAAGCAATGGTAGAAGATACCACAAAACACCAGCCTTCAGTAAATTATCTTGCAACTCTGAGGAGGAAGTAAGAAATGCAACAGTCTGAAGGGCAGCATCAACGGCTGCATTGGCAAATTCCAATTCAATACAATGTACAATATCTTCAAGAACTCCAGCACAATGAAGCATCTCAGATCGTGCACTTGGAAACTGACTAATGCATGCAAATGTTTGCATCACACTTGTCACAATCATTGCAAAAGGTTCAGTTGGTGACATGCTTGGTTGTACTACACCTATGCACCGAGATAGAAAAGTTTCCAGTAGAGGAACATCACCATCCCTCACAAGCTCCTCACCATTCAATGCAGAATAGACACACGTTAACCATGTAAGCTCGGAAGATGCTAGAAGAAGAGGAGCCCGTTCAGCAGAGAGTAAATTGCTATCATCTTTGTCAACTGTTACTGCATTAAGTAGCATAAGGTAACCAGCATACTTAAAAGGTTGCAACACATCTCCATATCTCCTATACAATATACATTGCCCTTTCAACAGAAGCAGTATCCTCCAAAGTTGTGGTCCTTGCAAGCCTTACAGTGTAGCCTGAAGTCATTCATATGCTTTTTTAACTGCGACAAATTTCTCTCTTCCTTCTGGATTTTTATCATGATGATACTTCATAGCCAGCTTCCGATATTGCCATTGGAGCTTTTCTTCATCTACACGTCCAATCAGCTTACCTTTGATACTTCCATCTTATTCAAGGTCATTATTGTGCTTCCCATCGGCATCACCAAACACCTCCAAAATATGTTGAGTTGCTTTCTCTTATCAAGATTTTATCCACCTTCAACCTGGCACTCTCTCAGTGCAAACTGTATCATTGAAGGCTCGACTGTTGCCTAAAATATAGAAATAATCTACAATCCGTTGATCTTTGTTTCCCATAGCAGATGGTGATGATGATGTTACTGCTCCGACAACTGCCTACAATGGGTACTGTTGAATATGGCTCTCGCTCCCAGTGAAGGACAAATTTTTCGTCCCCAGACGAGGACCAGGTTGGTGTAGTTTCTGCAGCGAGTTAACTGAGATTGAAGGGCGTGTGAGGATGTTGCTGCTAGTGGTAACAGCAGCGGCCAGACTTAGCAAAGAGGGGGAAGAAATAGAATTATATTGATAAGTGACGGCGGCAGTGTGGCCTTCCACAGGCTTTCTCGAACGATGACGACCCCTATGCATGTGGCGTTTGCAGTACTTTTGGTCAGGGACGATGTCCCTTGAGCAACGTCATTTCTTACCGTCTGTTCTCCGACATCTTCCTGGTTGAGTGGAAAGATGATGATGAGGAGGAAGTGGAGGAGATCGTTCAGGAAGCGAATGCAAACTTTTCCGAATGGGAATGATAAGCTCGGGGGGAACGGGGATACAGGCCATCATGTACTTGAAAATCAACGCATGGTGTTCCAGCTCCTCCCACTGCATTGGACTGAAGGGAGGACGTACTCCTGTTCTTACACCATGCATTCCCATTCTCGTTTCCATTACCCCAAACTCTCTTCCCATTTCCATTGACGACACCAGCATTCCTGCTGGAGGTCTATAGAAACACAGGCTGTGCCTTGCGTCCGTTGCCGATAAGACAGATTCGTTGCTTCGGAGGATTCTGTACTCGGAAGAAATAGTGTTGCTGCTACCGTCATTGTTCAATATGCCTCTCTCAGAGGAGTCATATGAATTGGTCGAGGAGGGAGCCAAACGAGGACGGCCTTCTGACACAAGACAGGCGTTGTTGTTATCGCTGCGTTTCTGTTACGTAGTACTGGAAGATGATGATCGCTGGCACTGGCATTCGCACTGGCATTGTCCATATGGATTTGCATTTTCTGCTCCTGGCAAACAAATGGGGTATAGCCATCCAGGCATCTCGTTTGTACAGTTAAATTTTCCATTGAATCCATGAATATTGTATCTGTAATGCCCTTCCCTTCACAGCCAGGCAACCATGCAGCTGTGAGCGCGTCCACCCTGTTAAAATAGGGTTCCACCACCAACGGTCGCCCCCGAAAGTCTAGCCGAATTGTCAGTTTGAAAGAGCGGCGTTATATGAAACAACTGTCTGAGAATCGATTGACTGCAAGTTCTGGATTTCCCTTTCCAAATCATGTATTTTTGGTAAACTTTTAGACTTAGCCATGTCTCCAGCAGAGGTTGGAAATAAACTCTTGTGAAACGAAACTGTCGAATGAAATTTGACTAGCCTCTTCTTGTCCGTTAGAATTGTTGGTTTCTGTAACTAAATCATAGAATTGATGACAATCTGAATGATTTGGGTGAAGATAATTATTCTCCCGAGATGTTGTAGCTTCGCAGACAGATGAGTGAGTCTGCTTGCCAAAAATGCCTGTCGAGCATTGTTCTGTCAGAATGGGCGTAAGATCATATTTTGTATCTGGAGAAGTTTCTTCATCCAGTTGATAACCAATAGAGAATCACCATATACCCGAAGTTTGTACTGCAACTTACCCAAGCCCCAGGGCCAGTTTAAGTAGATGCTTAATTCCCATGAACTTGCCAAGGTTATTTGGACCCTTTCACCAAATCGACTTTGAATCTTGAGTTTCAGAAAGTTTAATAACTCCTCCACAACTGCATTTAGACTCTGGTCCTTGATAGTCCCATTTAAGAACCCCCATGGGATGGTTTTATCTATCCTCACCTGTCCCACTTGCCTGAAAGCCTTGAGATTGTTTCTAGGCTTATAATGTCAAAATTGGAATATAGCACAAATA
Organism: Picea sitchensis; assembly: GCA_010110895.2. NCBI lineage: Eukaryota > Viridiplantae > Streptophyta > Pinopsida > Pinales > Pinaceae > Picea > Picea sitchensis. The sequence goes on along the minus strand of SNQJ01S0211210.1, from coordinate 3,093 downwards.
TGTGCTAGAATCTAGAAGGACAGAAGATGCATGTCTTCAAATATCACCGAATTGCGTGGTGTCTGTAGCTAACTCCATCAGTTTTGTAATGGCTTCTAAAGTCTTTCCTTTGGCTAAAACTTTCAGCAACTTCCCTAGAAGAATGAAGGAGATTAGCATGGCACTTGTCTCAAAGAGGTCTGTACCTTTAGAGGTCTTTGAAGTCGCAGCTCGAACCAGTGAATAGAATGAATAAAAATAAGCTCCATTTGTCCCAAGGTCTACCAAAACATCCATATTAGTCGATCCATGTCTCAGGGATTTATAAGCACCAACATAAAATTTCCATCCAACTATGAATTGTACAGGTGTACATAAAATTCATCTCAAGAGCTCCCCGGTTATTAGCATATTTACTGACTTTGCATCCAATCCGTCTTTAACTCTAGGAATATACATAAAAACCATGGAAAGAAGGAACACGGGCACACTAAATATAGAGCTCCAAAGAAAGTACCGTGCATACCACTTAACTTCTTTGCTTCTGCCTTGTTCTCTCATGCCTGAACCAGTCTATCCATATGCAAGAACCGTAGCCTTGGGCAGCGCAGTCAATTTTTGATATCTGTTACAATAGATCCCACCACATGGATGCTTTTCCTTTTAGCTAGTACATCGCAATTCTTCCTTCTGCATGAGTGGAGTAGTTCTACAGTTGGAAATATTTCTTCATGCCAAGAAACCATGTTTCAGCATCTTCCTCCTTCTTATGTTCTCCATCGAATGTTGGAGGCTTAATCTTGTTCATCTCCCCTTTCAATTCATTCTTTCTAGATTTTTGGTGTTTTCTGGTAGGGGATAAGCTTGAACTACTATGTGTTTCCTTGCCAGAATGCTTCGGGGAGAGACGGTAATGTCTGCTACCACTCCTCAATCTTCTTCTCCTCTCAGGGGTTCTGAAACTTCTTGATCTACTTGTGTCACTCTCTTTTTCCAATTTCTTTTCTATTCTTTCCAGGCTCTTCAACAATTTTAAGTTGAATTCACCCTGCCAATCCCTGATTTTCATGAATTTTTGACTATCATCTCGGTGAGTCTGGGCATATTTCTGCAAATTTTCAATGAGTTTCATCATACGTCCTTCTTTATCTATCTCTTCTCCATTCCCATTAGATTTTGTTCCTTCGACTACCAAGTTGACATCCTTTCCTTCTCTTTCGTTCTCTGTTTCGGAGCCAATCTGCACCTCTTCCAAATACATACTCGGCATCAGTTTTCGGTTGTCCTGTCACTTGTTGAACTCTGTACACACAACGTGCAGTCAACCAAATTTTTTTGGGCCTTAACCCTTACAAAATCACAATATTCATAAATCAACGTGAGTAAGAAAACGTTTTAACTTCACAAAGTTTTCTGAACTTTGGTAGCTCTGCAATTTTGGGACTTCAGGTTTTTGGTACCCAAGAGTTCATGATGCAGTGACTCCCAACCTCCTGTCACTCCTATCCCTGAAATATAATACATGGTTCCTTGTACAAGATCCAACAATCCTCGATGAGTTGGATCTAATGGTCCAGATCCTTTCTCGATTTTATGACCAGAAATTCACGTTGCAGCGACTCCCACTCTTTGTTGCCTCAATTCTCGAATTCCAAAAATTTGGTTTCCTTTCTCTCTGGACCCACAGCATAGCTATCATCCTTAAAATATGCTATGGTTCTTCCATCTCCGAAGACTTCGGGACTTTGGGACTTCGGGTTTCAGGGTTTCAGTTCTTGAGACTTCCAAACTCGCTTTCCTTTCCAACCTCTGACTTCCAAAATTTTGATTTACTTTATCCTCCGGACCTATATAGCACAATTGTCTCCACATATATAGTGGCGAGTGACACCCTTTGGTGGGTCCACGTTACCTATGATGACTTCATCGGGTCCCACCACTCTTGCTTGTCTCCTCAACTTACTGGCATGTGGTACACCCATGTGTCCACATCTGTTCAAAAGGAAAAACCCAACGGTTAGACTTTTCTCAGATCTAAGGCGCAAATCTTTTTAGCGTTTCAGAGTTTCAGGCATCAAGAGTTCATGCACCCCACATATTGAACTTCCATCTGCCGAAATCCCAAAACTATGGTTTAATCCTCCACTGAATCGGACGGTCAACTCCATTCCTATGATCTACAGTGTAGATCATTTTGGGATTTCGAGTTTCGGAGGTGTTCACCTTCTTCACTTCCCATCTCCCAACTTTGTGAAATCTGAAAGGTTTTCACGACTAAATCGAGCGCGACTCCGCCAAATCTAACAGTCGAGCCTTCCTCCCAGATCTACAGCATATATCTTATTGGGTTTTCAGGTTTTCGAGAGTTCGTGTATCGCGATTCCCATGCTCCTGTGCAATCAAAAGGGTTTTTAAACCCTGTGCACATTTTCCTGATACGACAGTCATGAGGGTTTTCTACTTCCCTCCCAAACAGATCCTAAGGCTCCAGCACTGCTGGTGTGGAGTCCTCTCTCCTTGTGGCCATATACCACACCTATTGTGGTTTCACAACACTGTTATACCTCCTGAGATTATAGGCATGGTCAAGTATCTCCTTGACACTCTGAACCATACCAGGGTCTGAAATTCGTCCTCCAGACACAATTTCTCCTCTCACCCTCGGTCCAAAGACCACTCCATTGGCCCATCTAGGCTCAGTGTCGAAACCTTGGCTCTGATACCAAACTGTAACACACCTTTTCTGTTACCAAGGCTTAATCGCTCTGATACCAAACTGTAACACACCTTTTCTGTTACCAAGGATTAATCGCTCTGATACCAAACTGTAACACACCTTTTCGGTTAACAAACTTCGTGGAAATATAACACTCACTCTCGAATTATAAAACAACATGCATTTAATCAAATGAAACACATTTAAACTCAGAGTAAGTCTTATAAATTATTGTTATCATAATTTTAAGAATGACATTAACCATAATTCATCTTCACAATAGAATACATGATAAAATATAAGCATCATAGGCATGAAGAACATAACATTTAACATAAGCTGATACTTATCTTGAAACTATGGTAATTCCAACAACCAGGTGCAGGCCTTCCACGACC
>SNQJ01S0211209.1:3509-15925 GCA_010110895.2 Picea sitchensis | reverse complement strand
CTTCCTCCTTTGAATAGTACCCCTACCCCTTCTTTTATAGGCTAGAAGGAGCTAGGGTTTTAGACGAACTCTCGGCCATGCATGGCTGGGAGTTCCAGTTAACTGACCCAAATCTTTTCGTCCCGGCGAAAACTTTCCTGATTTTTTGCTTTGTTAGGTAAACGCTGGTTGTAGTGGGCTAGCCCGTGTTCCAACGCGTGCAGTATAAGGCCTGCCAGCATTCCAACATGCCCAGTGATAGGTTAGGGCACGGGTTACTTAATTTAGGAGGTTTCTTGAAGAGTCTGTTTAACATGGCTTTGGCAATGAAGGGCAAGGAGTTGGCCTGATGCCAGGTAAGCATGGATGGTGCAATTTAGAGTTATAACACCTATATATACCAAGGAGATATTTTCATTTTGAATCATCTTGTACTTGAACATTAAGTGGGGTAAAAGGAGGTTTCCCCCTCGAAGAGGCTTATTATCTGAAATTATCTCTTTTTCAAGGCGTTGAGTATTTTTTCTGAGGTTTTTCTATGCTATATTGATATTTGGTTCTTAACAAGAGCAACCATGGCATCATTGGTTGTAGAGGTCGCTGGTGTAATCCAGCCATGACTTGAGGCCTACACATTTGGGATGTGTTGGCCTATGTCCAACTTTGTTCATAGCCGCGATTACTAAGAGTTCCAGCATGGATATTTTGGACCAGTTGCATTGGATCCCTAGAAGGAGAAGGACTCCCTGAGGGATTGCATGGAAGAGAAGGGTGGAGGTCCATTATCTTGTGTGGTGCAAGCTGGGTAGAAGAGATATGGCTACTTGGATTGTTGTTAGTGCTGGGAAATCCTATGAGAGCTTGAGTGTTGACTAGTTCGGGATGCCAAGTAACACTCTCGAACCATCCTTGTGGATTCATAGCCCTAGATCAGGGGTGACATTGTTGTTGACATTTGGAGCAGTAGTGTCTATGGTTGGGTGGAATGTCCTTGGTCTGCAACCAGTTGGTGTTTTATTTTATAAAGATAAGTGCTCTATGTTATGGTATTATTTATTTGTATATGAATGTATTCCACTGTGTATTTATTTATCATTTAATTGAATATTTAGAATATGCATGCTTGTTGGTTATTGTTGTGTATTTCATTGGATCTTTTCTATTATGTGTCCTTATTAATTTAAAAAGGTATCGGTAAGAAAAATAAGTCCAAGGGTGGGCTTGAAGGTAGAATACCCCGGCCTATGGGTGGCGGGGTGTGTTACAGATTGGTATCAGAGATTCTGGTTGAAACACTGGGTCAATATGGGCCGATTCTATTGGTCAGATTCTTGTGGTTGAGAACAAATTCTATCTGTGAAGTTGAAAATCTTAGAAGGAATGGTGTTACAGAATCTACATAGGAGCTAGAATGTTAGAGATACTTTGTAAGGGTTCGAAGGATCATGACCATCCCTTTTGAATTTGGGAGCGATCGCCATTGTGGGATAAACAGAGATCTAAGATCATTATATCAGAGGTCAAGTGAACAAGGGTCATCTGATGAAGGCGAAGCAAAGGTTAAGTCACAACCATCAAATCTCATTGGAAAGAAATCGATGGTGGGGAGGAATTGCGAGGATTGGGAAGGAAATTAAAGTGAAAACAAGTTGTGATCCCACAATCACTCAGGATCATTGATATTGCTAGATAAATAGATCAACAGTGGATATTGATCCCACTACAGACGAGCATCTTCTCTTTGTAGAGATCGGCAAAGAAATTAAAGAGTGAGCGAGTTGATTCTCCTCAATCACTCGTGGTCATTGATCTTCAAGCAGGGGACATGTGTCAGGTGATCTCATAATCCAAGAGGAAGCAATAATAATATGAATGATTAAAGGACTCTCGAAGCCTGAAGCTCTGAAGAGTTGAAGTAGATCCAGAACATTGATCGAAGTGGACACGTGGGGTAAAAGGAGGTTGCCCCCTTATATTACAAATGTTATTTTATTTATGTCGGCTTTAGGCCATTAGTTGTAATTATACTTCCTAGTATCCTATATATACCAAGGATATATTTTCATTTTGAATCATCTTGTACTTGAACATTAAGTGGGGTAAAAGGAGGTTGCCCCCTCGAAGAGGCTTATTATTTGAAATTATCTCTTTTTCAAGTCGTTGAGTACTTTTTCTGAGGTATTTCTATGCTATATTGATATTTGGTTCTTAACAAGAGCAACCATGGTATCATTGGTTGTAGAGGTCGCTGGTGGAATCCAACCATGACTTGAGGCCTGCACATTTGGGATGTGTTGGCCTATGTCCAACTTTGTTCACAGCTGCGATTACTAAGAGTTCCAGCATGGATATTTTGGACCAGTTGCATTGGATCCCTAGAAGGAGAAGGACTCCCTGAGGGATTGCATGGAAGAGAAGGGTGGAGGTCCATTCTCTTGTGTGGTGCAAGCTGGGTAGAAGATATCTGGCTACTTGGATTGTTGTTAGTGCTGGGAAATCCTATGAGAGCTTGAGTGTTGACTAGTTCGGGATGCCAAGTAACACTCTCAAACCATCCTTGTGGATTCATAGCCCTAGCTCAGGGGTGACATTGTTGTTGAGATTTGGAGCAGTAGTGTCTATGGTTGGGTGGAACGTCCTTGGTCTGCAACCAGTTGGTGTTTTATTTTATAAAGATAAGTGCTCTATGTTATGGTATTATTTATCTGTATATGAATGTATTCCACTGTGTATTTATTTATCATTTAATTGAATATTTAGAATATGCATGCTTGTTGGTTATTGTTGTGTATTTCATTGGATCTTCTCTATTATGTGTCCTGATTAATTTAAAAAGGTATCGGTAAGAAAAATAATTCCAAGGGTGGGCTTGAAGGTAGCATACCCCGGCCTATGGGTGGCGGGGTGTGTTACAGATTGGTATCAGAGATTCTGGTTGAAACACTGGGTCAATATGGGCCGATTCTATTGGTCAGAGTCTTGTGGTTGAGATCGAATTCTATCTGTGAAGTTGAAAATCCCAGAAGGAATGGTGTTACAGAATCTACACAGGAGCTAGAATGTTAGAGATCCTTTGTAAGGGTTCCAAGGATCATGACCGTCCCTTTTGAATTTGGGAGCGATCACCATTGTGGGATAAACAGAGATCTAAGATCATTATATCATAGGTCAAGTGAACAAGGGTCATCTGATGAAGGCGAAGCAAAGGTTAAGTCACAACCGTCAAATCTCATTGGAAAGAAATCGATGGTGGGGAGGAATTTCCAGGATTGGGAAGGAAATTAAAGTGAAAACAAGTTGTGATCCCACAATCACTCAGGATCGTTCATATTGTTAGATAAATAGATCAATAGTCGATATTGATCCCACTACAGATCAGCATCTTCTCTTTGTAGAGATCGGCAAGGAAATTAAAGAGTGAGCGAGTTGATTCTCCTCAATCACTCGTGGTCATTGATCTTCAAGCAGGGGACACGTGTCAGGCGATCTCATAATCCAAGAGGAAGCAAGAATAATATGAATGAGTAAAGGACTCTCGAAGCCCGAAGCTCTGAAGAGTCGAAGTAGATCCAGAACATTGATCGAAGTGGACACGTGGGGTAAAAGGAGGTTGCCCCCTTATATTACAAATGTTATTTTATTTATGTCGGCTTTAGGCCATTAGTTGTAATTATACCTCCTAGTATCCTATATATACCAAGGATATATTTTCATTTTGAATAATCTTGTACTTGAACATTAAGTGGGGTAAAAGGAGGTTGCCCCCTCGAAGAGGCTTATTATCTGAAATTATCTCTTTTTCAAGGCGTTGAGTACTTTTTCTGAGGTATTTCTATGATATATTGATATTTGGTTCTTAACAAGAGAAACCATGGTATCATTGGTTGTAGAGGTCGCTGGTGTAATCCAGCCATGACTTGAGGCCTGCACATTTGGGATGTGTTGGCCTATGTCCAACTTTGTTCACAGCCATGATTACTAAGAGTTCCAGCATGGATATTTTGGAACAATTGCATTGGATCCCTAGAAGGAGAAGGACTCCCTGAGGGATTTCATGGAAGAGAAGGGTGGAGGTCCATTCTCTTTTGTGGTGCAAGTTGGGTAGAAGAGATCTGGCTACTTGGATTGTTGTTAGTGCTGGGAAATCCTATGAGAGCTTGAGTGTTGACTAGTTCGGGACGCCAAGTAACACTCTCGAACCCTCCTTGTGGATTCATAGCCCTAGCTCAGGGGTGACATTGTTGTTGAGATTTGGAGTAGTAGTGTCTATGGTTGGGTGGAACGTCCTTGGTCTACAACTAGTTGGTGTTTTTTATAAAGATAAGTGCTCTATGTTATGGTATTATTTATCTGTATATGAATGTATTCCACTATGTATTTATTTATCATTTAATTGAATATTTAGAATATGCATGCTTGCTGGTTATTGTTGTGTATTTCATTGGATATTTTCTATTATGCGTCCTTATTAATTTAAAAAGGTATCGGTAAGAAAAATAAGTCCAAGGGTGGGCTTGAAGGTAGCATACCCCGGCCTATGGGTGGCGGGGTGTGGAACAGATTGGTATCAAAGATTCTGGTTGAAACACTGGTTCAATATGGGCCGAGTCTATTGGTTAGAGTCTTGTGGTTGAGATCGAATTCTATCCGTGAAGTTGAAAATCTCAGAAGGAATGGTGTTACAGAATCTACACAGGAGCTAGAATGTTAGAGATCCTTTGTAAGGGTTCGAAGGATCATGACTGTCCCTTTTGAATTTGGGAGCGATCGCCATTGTGGGATAAACAAAGATCTAAGATCATTATATCAGAGGTCAAGTGAACAAGGGTCATCTGATGAAGGCGAAGCAAATGTTAAGTCACAACCGTCAAATCTCATTGGAAAGAAATCGATGGTGGGGAGGAATTGCGAGGATTGGGAAGGAAATTAAAGTGAAAACAAGTTGTGATCCCACAATCGCTCGGGATCGTTGATATTTTTAGATAAATAGATCAACAGTGGATATTGATCCCACTACAGACAAGCATCTTCTCTTTGTAGAGATCGGAAAGGAAATTAAAGAGTGAGCGAGTTGATTCTCCTCAATCACCCGTGGTCATTGATCTTCAAGCAGGGGACACGTGTTAGGCGATCTCGTAATCCAAGAGGAATCAAGAAGAATATGAATGATTAAAGGACTCTCGAAGCCCGAAGCTCTGAAGAGCCGAAGTAGATCCAGAACATTGATCGAAGTGGACACGTGGGGTAAAAGGAGGTTTCCCCCTTATATTAGAAATGTTATTTTATTTATGTCGGCTTTAGGCCATTAGTTGTAATTATACCTCCTAGTATCCTATATATACCAAGGAGATATTTTCATTTTGAATCATCTTGTACTTGAACATTAAGTGGGGTAAAAGGAGGTTTCCCCCTTCAAGAGGCTTATTATCTGAAATTATCTCTTTTTCAAGGCGTTGAGTACTTGTTCTGAGGTTTTTCTATGCTATATTGATATTTGGTTCTTAATAAGAGCAACCATGGTATCATTGGTTGTAGAGTTCGCTGGTGTAATCCAGCCATGACATGAGGCCTGCACATTTGGGATGTGTTGGCCTATGTCCAACTTTGTTCACAGTCGCGATTACTAAGAGTTCCAGCATGGATATTTTGGACCAGTTGCATTGGATCCCTAGAAGAAGAAGGACTCCCTGAGGGATTGCATGGAAGAGAAGGGTGGAGGTCCATTCTCTTGTGTGGTGCAATCTGGGTAGAAGAGATCTGGCTACTTGGATTGTTGTTAGTGCTGGGAAATCCTATGAGAGCTTGAGTGTTAACTGGTTCGGGACGCCAAGTAACACTCTCGAACCATCCTTGTGGATTCATAGCCCTAGCTCAGAGGTGACATTGTTGTTGAGATTTGGAGCAGTAGTGTCTATGGTTGGGTGGAACATCCTTGGTCTGCATCCAGTTGGTGTTTTATTTTATAAAGATAAGTGCTCTATGTTATGGTATTATTTATCTATATATGAATGTATTCCACTGTGTATTTATTTATCATTTAATTGAATATTTAGAATATGCATGCTTGTTGGTTATTGTTGTGTATTTCATTGGATCTTTTCTATTATTCTTCCTTATTAATTTAAAAAGGTATCGGTAAGAAAAATAAGTCCAAGGGTGGGCTTGAAGGTAGCATACCCCGGCCTATGGGTGGCGGGGTGTGTTACAGATTGGTATCAAATATTCTGGTTGAAACACTGGGTCAATATGGGCCGAGTCTATTGGTCAGAGTCTTGTGGTTGAGATCGAATTCTATCCGTGAAGTTGAAAATATCAAAAGGAATGGTGTTACAGAATCTACACATGAGCTAGAATGTTAGAGATCCTTTGTAAGGGTTTGAAGGATCATGACCGTCCCTTTTGAATTTGGGAGTGATCGCCATTGTGGGATAAATAGATATCTAGGATCATTATATCAGAGGTCAAGTGAACAAGGGTCATCTTATGAAGGTGAAGAAAAGGTTAAGTCACAACCGTCAAATCTCATTGGAAAGAAATCGATGGTGGGGAGGAATTGTGAGGATTGGGAAGGAAATTAAAGTGAAAACAAGTTGTGATCCCACAATCGCTCGGGATCATTGATATTTTTAGATAAATAGATCAACAATGGATATTGATCCCACTACAGAAGAGAATCTTCTCTTTGTAGAGATTGGCAAGGAAATTAAAGAGTGAGTGAGTTGATTCTCCTCAATCACTCGTGGTCATTGATCTTCAAGCAGGGGACACATGTCAGGCGATCTCATAATCCAAGAGGAAGCAAGAAGAATATGAATGAGTAAAGGACTCTCAAAGCCCAAATCTCTGAAGAGCCTAAGTAGATCCAGAACATTGATCGAAGTGGACATATGGCAGGAGATCTTGCACTTTGGAGGATAACCACTTTGGAAGAAAGACTGATGAAAAAATACAGAACTCCCGAAGTCCTGAAGTCCAGAGTTCATCTAGACCATCCATCAACAAGGACACATGATTCCATATCTCTAACTTTAGAGAATTAGTACTCCATAATTTTTTGCAGAGAAAAGCACTAGGGAAAGAACTACCCGAAGTCCTGAAGTTTGGAGTTAATATAGACCATCTGATAAGGGAGACACACGTCAATAGACTGGCCAGTTTGGGAACTCAGAGTTCGAAAGAATTGGAGTTTCATAGTATGGAAAATCCTGAAGCCTGAAGTTTTGAAGACTGAATATTCGAAGTGGTGGGGCATGATGAAGTCACCTAGAGGTGATGTGGACCCCAGAAGGTTAAGAAGTTAAAAAATTTAGAGTTCGAGATACTTGAGGAGTGCCAGTGTAAAATATTCTGAAGCCCAAATTCCAAAGTGACATGGCTCATGGATGTCACCTGGAATGACGTGGATACATGGGATTTGTGTCACGTGTCAATGAATTTTGAACCTGTGGAGGATTAAAATTTCAGTTAGAACATGAAATGTGTCACCCGCCTGATTGGGCCACATGTCCGCTTCTAGTATTTAACCATGTGGTGACAGATCATGCAGTTCGAAGACTGGACACTCTAGAAGAAAAGTATGTGACAGTTTGTGTTGGGTCAAGAAATCCTAAAGGCTCGAAGGCTAGAGTACATATTGACTGTTGATCCCATAAGACACATGGCAATAGATGTCGTAGTCTGAAGACTTTGTACTCCGGGGGTTTTCAAGTCTCTAAAAATGAAAAGTGTCGAAGCCCGAAGTCGTGAAGGCACACAGACCATCGATCTAAGATCCGTTCGGGACCTTTCTTAATCATTAGATCAATAAGTGGAAGGATGGCATAAGAACTTCAGAAGATATCACTCTGGGGAGTTGAGCGATTAGAAATTTGAAATGTCTCGGAGTCTCAAACTAGTGATTTCACGCGGCCCATTTATATAATACCCTCTGGGATTTCTTGTGACCATTGGATCCATCATAGGGAGCAGAGGTAATTACTTTGGAGGATTTCCACTCTAGGGAAGTGGAAGACTTGGGAATGGAAATACCCTTGAGCAACGAATTTATCAATTGGTTGAGCACCGTCCATCTCAACATCTGATTAATTCGTATCCATTGATTTCGCTAAATCCTCCAGTTGAGGGCAGGACTGCCCATTTGGTGGAAGATTAAATATTGACCATATGGTTTTGCTAGTGGAGTTATTAAAGGCTTCGGTGAAGTGCAACTTTGGGGGAAAGAAAAAGTTGGCAAGGGAAAATAGTTGAAGGATGAATTTTAGAGAACTTGGTCCTAGCGCTGGTCTCATGATAAGGTAAAAAGGGCCTAGAAGTAAACCATCCCTCAGACTTGGTGTTCACGCAAGCTTCTATCGAGAAAAACATAGAGTGAGGCACTAAAAGGTGATTAAGCCCATGGTTTCGAGCCATGGTCACTTGAATCCTGGTTTGAGGGAAGCGCCTACGCAGAATGAAATTTTGTATTAGACAAGGATAACATGACACTGTTATTTTGTGAATAATGGGGATATGTTGTTCATGAACTAGGAAGAAAAAAAAATGGAACTTGTAGCATTGTTTGGCAATATTCTTTATATGCATAATTCTAACAAAATGGTCACTTGCACATTTTGCAGAATTAAGAGATTAAATATATCAGCTCAAAATGAATATTCGAGAGATGGGAGAAGGTGAGGAAGCCTCCATCCATGATAGAGAGGTTGAAGTCCATAATACCAGAGTTGGTAATGCAGAGACAAATTCCAATGGACGCGAGGGAAGAGGAGAGAAAGAAACATTAATATAAATTGTAAGAAGCCTAAAAATAGAAGTGCAGAGCTACAAAGTAGAAAATGAGAGACTGATGTGAGAGAAAGTCAAATAAATTCTCGAGTGATGCAGAGCTTAAATTAGTTGTAGAGGCAAACGAAGAGGGAATCAAACTCAAAATAAGAGGAAGAAGGTAGGTTTCATGAAAGAAGAGAGGATCATGGAAGAGCTTGTTATTCGAGAAGTGCTAGCAAAACTCGTGGACACCACTCACCTCCTTACTCAACAAGAAAGTTTTATGCATCGGAATATTCCCTAAGCAGTCAAGAGGTGTCTCTTGTTAGGAACCAAAGAAGGAGACAAGAAGTGGACAGTTTTCAAGGAGATTTGGGGAAGCTTAAGACACCCTCCTTTGATGATGAAAAGGAAAGGTAAGATGATGTCGAAGCATGGTTGCTTGGACTCAGGAGGTATTTTCAATTGCATAACTATTCATTAAACCTAGAAGCAAGGATTTCCACATACCATTTACATGGGAAAGCTACAATGTGATGGGATCAACTGAAGAAAGTTGAACATATTAATTAGAGTAGGATCACTTGGAAGCAGTTCAAGAAGTACTTCCAGAAGGAGTACCTCATAGAGGATTTCTATGACAAGAAAATGCAGGAGTTCTTTGAACTCAAGCTAGGAAGCATGACTATGGAAGAATATGAGAAGAAGTTCTTGGGATTGTTAAAATATGCCAGGTTCATTGATGATGAGAAGGTGAAAATACAATGATTTCCAAGTGGACTACTAACCTTTTATAAATAAAATATTAGGTATGATGAGCCCAAGACCTTGATTGAGGCCTTCAGGAAGGCTAAATACATGTATGAGAAAGGATAGGGAAGAGAATCATTGTAGAAATATTGGAAGGATAAGAAGAAGGAGAAGTTTGATCAGAGGAGGAAAGGATTCAAACCTCCCTTCAATAGGAATGAGCCTAATAGAAATCATCAAGATCAATATGGTAAGGGTGAATCCAAGAAAAAAGACTCCTTGGGAAAAAGGGTATGAACACCAATCCAATGTTGGGTGATATGGATTTTAAGAGAAGAAAGAAATGAATACAGATTATTAACAGGTTCTTAACACAAAATAATAGAGATACAGTAAAACTAGTTTTCTATTCAATAACGAAATAAGTTGAAATTGTAAAATGCAGCGGAAACAAGCTTGCTGGAATGGTGGTGGCTTATCTCTGAGAAGAGATGTGATGGTAGCATGCATTCGCAAGAAGAAGGTTAAAATGAGGCTTTGAAGGCCTTTTTACAATAATCAAGAATTCCCAAAACCCTAGACATCCAAAAACTTAACCCTAGGAGATGAAGTGCCAAAACTCATGTGGGCCCCATTTGGGTAAGTTAGTACATCAAATTCCTGGGGTCGTAACTTTTGCATACGATCTCCATTTTAGCCATGTGATAGCTCGTTGGAAAGGTATATTCGAGGATATTCATTTTGGGGGCTCAATAACTCCTTCAGCTATCATTGACTACCTCAATCCTGAAAAACCTTCATTTAGGCCCTCAAAATGGCCTCAAAAGTTAAAACTGCTAAAAATAGTAAATTGCCAAAATTGTCAAAAAATTGTTTTGAGCCAATTGGAAAAGGTGGGTGGCCACCAATATCCATATATATCAATCCTCCCTCCTTAGGAATCAATGGTCTCCATTTCATTGAGGTCCCCCATCAGATGAGGAAATTTCTGCTGAACTTGGCCCCGGGTGAGCCACTTGCCTTGGTGAAGGAGCTGCCCTGCTTTGACGACTTGATACAGTTGGATCCTTTGTTGTCGAGTGCCCTTGATCTATCTATCCACAATATAATCATTGGATGCTTTTTGTATGTAGTTGAGGTTGAGCTTTGTTGGTTTCAATTGTTCTGCCACTTCTGAGGTGTCCAATAATGGTGGGAAATAAGGGCGAAGGAGATCCACGTTGAACACTGGGTGCAGGACAAGGAAAGGCAGAATGTTGAGCTCAAAAGAATTATCCCCCATAGCCTTGGTGATAGTGTATGGCCCATAACAGAGTGGGATAAGCTTATGATGGGGTCCTATAAGTTGTTCTTTCTGCAAGTGCAACCAAACTTTGTCGCCCACCTGAAACTTATGTGGCATCCGATGTTGATCATGGCGTTGTTGGTACTTGTCATTGGACTTCTGTAGGATATCCTGGAACTGTTGGAAGATGTGCTGGATCTGCTCAATGAACTGGGTGTCTTTGTTATCTTCAGTTGGAGCATGAGATGAGTCGGTAGAGGTGACCGCAAGGGGAAGTGCAACATCTATGGGACCCAATGGTTGGAATCCCAACCCCACTTGAAAGGGGTTGTAGCTGGTTGAGCTATGCAAGGCTCGGTTGTAGCTATGTTGTACATAGGGAAGGCTCTCATCCCATGTGTGAGGGTTCTTTTAATTATACATGCAAAGGATATGCACAATCATTCAATTTACAACCTCGGTTTGGCCATCTGTCTGGGGGTGGAAGGCCCTGGATTTGGTGAGCTTGGTGTCCAACAGTGACCAGAGGCTCGACCAGAATGTGCTAAGAAATAGATTATCCCGATCTGAGACAATGGTTTGTGGGATTCCAAAATGTACCCATACTCGTTCAAAGAAGAGCTTGGTGGTGGCCTCTGCTATGATGCTCTTCTTTCAGGCAACCAAAATCGCCATCTTAGAAAAGTGATCAACAACCACAAAAACATAGTCATTTCCCCGCTTGGTGGACGGGAGGCCTAGCATGTAGTACATTGATATGGATTCCCATGGACTATCAGGAGTGGGAAGAGGGGTGTATAGGCCCTGTTTCTTAGTGGTCAGTTTGGAAATAGCACAGGTAGTGAAGGACCTGATATACTTGATGACCTCCTATCAAAGTTTCGGCCAATAGAAATGTTTATGTAGCATTGGCACTATCTTTTCGACGCCGAAGTATCCTGCCACTCGACTGTAGTGGGATTCCCAGATCATCTTTTCTCGCTCACTTGATGGAACACAGATATGGCCCATATGACACAACAACCCATCCTGAAGATGGAAATTATCGACAACTGCATTTTCACCCAACATTTGGTAGGTGGTGGTGAAGTTAGGGTCTATCTCATAGAGTTGGGGCCATCTAGATGTCTCATGGCCGCAAGAGTCTAGCACCGTGGTGAGTGCCGCGACTGGAGGTCTGCTGAGGCAATCAACGATGCGATTGGTGTTTCCTATTTATACTTGATGTTGAGGTGGAATCGTTGCAAGTATGTAGACCACTTTTGATGGTGGTCATTCTATAATTTTCCCTGTGTCTACATGAACTGTAGTGGCTTATGATCAGTGTGGATGACTATCTCCTTCCCAAGAATGTAATGTCTCCACTGGAGGCATGCTTTAACAATGGATTACATTTATTTGTTGTAAGTAGGGTACTTACAGAAAGTATCTGACAATGTCTCACTATGATAGGCCATGGGGTGGCCGTGTTGAGTGAGAACGACTCCCACAACATAGTCTAAAGCATCTGTCTCTATCTCAAAAGGATGTTGTAGGTCTGGTAGTGAAAGTACTAGGGCTGAGCAAAAGCACTGTTGTTGTAGGAAAATCTCCCTGCGGACAGGTAGATCGCCTCTAAGGCTTGACCTTAACCCTAGAC
>SNQJ01S0211208.1:0-15925 GCA_010110895.2 Picea sitchensis | reverse complement strand
TTTCTGACGTCGCAATGATATGGACATAGACTCGTCATCACTATATGACGAACCATAGCACCACGGTGTGATATACGTGGATATTCTGACATCAGAATGTGTCAAACATTTCCAAAACGTGACAAACATTTCCAAACATTATATGCCACATTATATCGACCAGTTTCCCAACGTCGCAATAGTAAAATATGATTCTACACTGTGTCAAGCGTTTCCAAACATTGCATTATGATGAACATTTCCCTACATCGCATTGTGATGAACATTTCACAACGTCGCAATGTGACGACCATTTCCTAATGTCACATTGTGACGAACGTTTCCCATCATCACAATGTGACAAACATTTCCCTTTTGTTATCAATGTCCTTAGGAAAAACACAAATCATTGTCTAAAAAGTAAAACATGATTCCATACATCTCATTGTGACTAACATTTACATTGTATTATGATGAACATTTCCATTGCATTGTGACCAACATTGCATTATGATGAACATTTACCTATGTCGCATTGTGAAGAACATTTCCCAACGTCGCAATGTGACGACCATTTATCAATGTCGCATTGTGGCGAACATTTCCCATCGTCGCAGTGTGATGAAAGTTTCCCCTTTGTTATCAATGTCCTTAGGAAAAATATAAATCATTGTCTAAAAAGTAAAACATGATTCCATACATCTCATTGTGACTAACATTTCCAAACGTCCCACTCTGAAGAACATTTCCCAATGTCACGATGTGATGAACATTTTCGTACGTCGTAATATGACAAAAAATTCTTGACGCAACAATCTAACGACCATTTTCCCAACTTCGCAAAAGTAAAAGATGATTCTACACTATGTCAAGTGTTTCCAAACATTGCATTATGATGAACATTTCCCTATGTCGCATTGTGATGAACATTTCCCAATGTTGCAATGTGACGACCATTTCCCTATGTCGCATTGTGCCAAACGTTTCCCATCGTCACAATGTGACGAGCATTTCCCTTTTGTTATCAATGTCCTTAGGAAAAGTATAAATAATTGTCTAAAATGTATAACATGATTCCATACATCTCATTGTGACTAACATTTCC
Organism: Picea sitchensis; assembly: GCA_010110895.2. Lineage (NCBI taxonomy): Eukaryota > Viridiplantae > Streptophyta > Pinopsida > Pinales > Pinaceae > Picea > Picea sitchensis. Next base: position 14,841 of record SNQJ01S0211208.1, on the reverse strand, counting down.
ATTGCATTATGATGAACATTTCCATTGCATTGTGACTAACATTACATTATGATGAACATTTCCCAACGTCGCTATGTGACGACCATGTCCCAATGTCACATTGTGCATTTTCCTTTGTTATCAATGTCCTTGTGCATAAATCATTGTCTAAAAATGTATAACATGATTCCATACATCCTGTATTGTGGACTAACATCACTTGACATTATGATGAACATTTCCATTGCATTGTGACTAACATTGCATTATGATGAACATTTCCCAACGCCGCAATGCGACGAACATTCATGTCCCACTTCACTAATTCATGTCCCAATGTCATATTGTGTCAACGCTTTCATCACGCAATGTGACCCACCATTTCTGGCGTCAGACACAGGTCAACGCTTCTCATCAGCCGCAATGTGACAATGTTTTCATTGTCACAATGTGTGACAAACATTCTCTAACGCTAAAAGTAAAGATGATTCTACACCGCGGTCAAGTGTTTCCAAACATTGCATTATGATGAACATTTCCTACGCCGAATTGTGATGAACATTTCCTTAACAACGCTATGTGATGACCATTTTCCAATGTCACATCAGGGAACTAACGCTTTCCATCAATAATAATGATCAACACTTCACTTTTGTTATCAATGTCCTTAGGGAAAAATATAAATCATTGTCTAAAAATTAAAACATGATTCCATACATCTCACAGGACTAACATTTCCACTGCATTATGATGAACATTTTCATTGCATTGTGACTAATATTGCATTATGATGAACATTTCTATATGTTTATTATGACAAACATTTTCCTACATCGCATTCTATCTAGCATTTCAATGTCGACTTTTGACGACGTTTCCATCACAATGTGACGAAAATTTTTCCCTTTGTTATGAATGTCCTTAGAAAAATATAAACCATTGTCTAAAAAAGTAAAACATGATTCCATTACATCCTACTGTGACTAACATTTCCAAACGCCGCACTCTAATTTAAGACTTCCAATATCGTATTACGAAATCTTCGAACGTCAGCGATGTGATCAAAAAATATTGATACTAATGTATTTAATTCGTTAACGTATTAAATACATTACTAATGTATTAAATACATTAATAACGTATTGCACATTAATAATGTATTAATAAATTAATAATGTATTAAATACATTAATGCATTAATACATTAATAAATGTATTAATGCATTAATATTATTATTGAACGCATTAACGCATCATCAATATCAATAATGTAATAATGCATTATCATTACTAAATACATTTTCAATGTATTAATCATAACAATTTATTAAATAATAATGCATTTACACATTAACGCATTAACGCATTAAATACATTATCGTATATCGCTCTTTAATGCATTAATACATTAATGCATTAATGTGTTTAATGCATATCAGATGACGTATTAATACATTAATGTATTAATGTATTAAATGTATTTTTTTTTTTTTTTTTTTTTTTTTTTTTTTTTTTTTTTTTTTTTATTTATTTATTTAATGTATTTAATGTATTCAATGCATTAATGCATTAATACATTAACGATTATTAATACACTAAAGCATTAACACTATAACGCAATATTGTAGTAAGTATTGTTTTATTCATTTAATACTTAACACATTAACGTATTTAGTATCTTCTATATCCAATATATATCATTAATGTATATTTTAAATAATACATCAATCTATATTATAAATACACTGTTTTTCTTATAATGCATTTTTATTTTATTCATGCATTATTATTAAACAAAAATACATTGATTTTAATAATGCATTTATTTTGTTATTCCTTTTTTACTTTACATATAATTTTCAATCATGAATAATCTTTGCTTCATCATTACCTTTATTAGCCATATTCAACTGAGAATTAATAATTTCTATTTTGTCACTAATAAATATTACTATTATTACATTGTAATGTGGGATCACCAAAAATATATATTTTTAGAAAACATGCGGAACTCCTAGTCGCTACATTCCCATGCCGCTTAGCTTGACCAGATCAACGCTTTCTCACGCTATCTGACCGCTCATGGAGGCGCTAGAAGGACTCAATCATAATTCCTTCGGTGCCCTCAGCGATCGCACGTGGATACAGAGACGCTACATCTCGCATTACATTGTTACTGGCTCCGACTTGCCGGAGGTCGAACGCCCGCCACAATGGCCCCAGACCGGATCATGAGGAAAGCCCGGATTAAGTATTTCAGCGTTATCCGCTTCGGCATGACCCAAATCTGGGCCGCCTCCCGGTTTGGGTTTATCAGTCGGAGGAGATCCCTTCTCCGAACTATCTCCGAGGAGCCAGGCAAGTTTGCCTCCAACCAGCGTATTGCCCTTTCATCTGAAGTTTACAGTGGTTATGGCTCAGGCCCCAAAACTTGAGGTGCATTGGACGAATGAACGTCAGGGCCACATGGAGACGCTCGCCAGTCAGAAGGTGGGCCAGTTTTGGCTTCAGCCGGTTAAAAGAGGACCGTGATCTGAAGCGTCTCGACCGGATCCTGGTTTTATGGACTGCTCTTAGCCCCCGGACTCCGACTTCAATCCCGGCCGTAGATCGCAACCCTCAACTGGTTGGGGTCAGCTTCACCTTCCTTGCATCTTTGTTCATCATGACATCGGAAATAGCTAGATGCTACCCCGACGTATGACGAAGGGGCCCACCTTACCGCTACCGCGATTTGGTGTTGAGGTTAACCTCAAAAGGCTTCCTGAAGTTTTCACACAAGCCTCCTGACCTATGCCATCCGAACCGGACTACTTAACGATTCTTTAAGTGCCCTCCGTGTCATGATTACTGGCCACTTTCGGCAAGAAGTCGCCCCCAAAGCCCCTCAGAGCCGAACCAAAGAAATGAGTTTCACCTCGCCGAATCGTATGGCACGGCGAACGGATCCACAAGTCCAAGCCTCAAAGGCCACTCATACCTTTAAGAGGCAACTTTAGAAAATAAAACAGCTTTTATGCAAATAAGGGAAAAATGAAGCCCTAGATCCGTAAGCAATGCTAGACGTAAAAGATCCTTTCTAGGATTTAAAGCCTTCCGAATCCACCACCCCCAAATTCGAGCAAAGAAGAGAACTCCAAAGCCGTAATCCTAACCCTCCTCACCATGCAGACTGCGGTTACAGCCCCTCTAGCAGCTCTAGGGGAACTTTTGAATCTGAAGACAACACAATCCTGCCTCCACCCCTTACCCGAGGGAGAAACACCAACAAAGCACGCAGAGAAAAGGACGCGACCTCCAACATTTCTTTAGGATCTCAAAAAAGCTGGACCCCTACATTATGGAAATCAATCCCCTTTTTTATGGTTTAATGCTTCTATCTCTCTGCTCTTTTTCGGCTCTCACGCCAGAGAATTTTACTCATGTATGCATCCCCGCTCATTCCCTCAATTAGATCATAGCGAGGGGAATGGTCTCTCAAGATATTCACAAGAAGGTTGGCAACACCGTTAGAGGTCACCAACCTTCTTCAAATTTGCAACTTTCTGATTCCGACCGGCCAGAGTGTCGATTAATGCAACATAAACTGCCACAAAAAAAAATACTACTATTAAATAATTCTAATTAATTAATTTCCTTGATAATTAAACAATCATTTTTAACAATTTAGTTATCATTTAATATTTTTAATACATTAACTAATATACACCACCAATACACAAGACACCACCAATACATTAGTGCATTTCATACATCATTAATGTTGTCTCCCTTTACTTATATATAATGTAATATTTTAACAATGTCCTTATTTTTTTATTACTTTCATTATTATATGTAATAATTTTATTATTTTTGTTTTTATTAACTTTATTAAATACTTGTTATTTACTATTTTATTTTTTGCAAATTAATTCTATATTATATAAATGTATTTTTCCATTAATATTGTATTATTTTAATAACGCATTTATTTTTATTAATTTTTTATTTCTATATTATTTTCTAATTTATAAATACTTTTATTTAATATTAATTTTTATTATCTATAATCAATTGAGAATTAATAATTCTTAATTATTACACTAATAACATTATTATATAATTTCTAATTAATTAATTTTCTATAATTAAATAACACTTCAATAAATTATTTATTGTTTAATATTTTTATAAAGAAATAATAATTTATTTTATTTAATAATTAAATTATTTATTATTATTTATATTATTATTAAATTATTTAATTTTTATATGAATATGAATTAAATTATTTAATTTTAAATAAATAAGTACTCATTTAAATAATATTATTTTAAATATTACATTTAAATTGTATCAAAATATGTTCATGGTTGTATGATGTAATGGTCGTCATCCAGCAACAACTACATTTATGTAAAAGTGGTTGACATATTTTCGGACGGGCGCTTTACACTTAAAAGTGGGAAATGGATCCATCCGGTTCCCAACTCCGCGATGCATGTCGGTCGTCAACTAGCAACAACCACATTTATGTAAAAAGTGGTTGATATACGCGGATCGGCGCCATTAATTTAAAAAAGTGGAAAATGGCGTCGATCGAGGTATATCAACCACTTTTTACATAAATGTGGTTATTGCTAGTTTTATTTTATCGGACAAATTACGTGGTTGGACACGTGATTTAGGTTTCCGTGTGATCTGTGATTGGCGTTTCAAGGAAGTATACAAAAGAAAAATCCTTGAGAAGTTACCACTTGCCGTTTCAACAAAGTATACAAAAGAAAAATCCACTTGCCGTTTCAACAAAGTATACAAAAGAAAAATCCTTGAGAAGTTACCACATCAACCGGGATTTTTTGTGATCAATCCACTCCGAGATATCTATATATTGTGGACAAGTTGTGGGCTGACGATGAGTTCTGTCTAGTTCAAAATATTATAACTCCATTCTTTGCATTAACTCTCAAACCCCAAAGGAAGAAGGATTGCTGATACGAACACGAGTCTCTATTGTTGCAGAAGAGATGGCCGCATCCTCTCAAATTTCTCAAAAAAAGCGAGGTAGAGATGAATATTTGAATAGCGAATTGGCTTCGCCAGACTCGAAGCGAACTAATAATGGAACGTTGGGGTATGACTGTAATCTCATTGCCTTGCCCGGCAAGATGGATGGTGCGGATACCCATACAGCTACGAATGACGTCGAGGGCGAGATGACGCTCAACGTAGTTATAAATTAGCATATCCGTAAAGTGGTTGGTGTTGTGGTTGGTGAAAGTAGAAAGTTTGGCTGTGAATTGAATTATATGGAAAGTACATAGAAGTGAGAAAATTCAAAAGATAATTTTAAATGTGGTAATTCCAAAGGTTAATCATTAAACGTTACAATCATATGGTGGTACAGTAATTTCTTAATATGATTAGGTAAATTTTAAAAAGTAAACAGGTTAACTAATGCATTCAAAAATACAAAGAAATTATGAAGAGTAAATCACATTCATTGATTTGAGAGGACCACTAAGAATATGCCAGCATTTTCAATTGTTAATCATTAAATTATAATTTTAAATTAAAAGGTGATTAATTGTACCCATCTCCATTAAATATACCCTATCAAAATTGAGTTAAAAGCGCAAACAAATAATCATATCAAGTCCACCGATGAAAACAGCAATACTGAATAGATGGGTTCAAATAAGCAAGGATAATTAACAGCATAGCAAACGGGGATTCAGAAGAGACCTCGGTGACATTTGATATAGGAGACTTCCCATATTACGACGATATCTGCGGAGAGCTTGGTTTCTTTCTCGACCATTTTACTCCTGTTGAACTTGGAATCCTGCAGAACCATATCTATGGAAATTCAACTCCCGATATTATATATCTGGATGCCGTGCATGGCTATGTTGAGACTACGGAGGTTTTCTATGTATCTTTGTGGGAGGATGATATTTGGCATTGAATGGAGGTCCAGTTATTCAAAATGTTTTGTGAATCACCATGGAAGAAGTGGAGCCAAGTTTAGTGACGTTTGGAACTAGACCATCCGACCTGTGAGTGTTATTCAGAAAGGATGGTAAAGTATTTGTTAAGAAGAAACTTTGCATATTCCAGCATCTTCAATTGATAACCTTAGGATTGGAATTTATAGTTAAAAGAGGATTAAATATGCCCATTTCCAATAGGTGCACGCCTTTAGGAGTAATTGGTTCATGCACAAAAGCCAATGCAAATACATCATTTTAACTAATGTTTTAATGGATTCATGCAATTTTGTAAGTGATATTTCATTTTTTATCCTAACTTTCTAATTTGAGGTTTTTATTTGGCTTCAAATCTAGGCAGACCTGGGATAAATTACAAGGAAGAGTTAGATAAATTACACATAGATGAGAGAGTGGATTAATGCTAGACTTGATGTTTACATTAGTTCATAGTGCTAAATGTTTAAACTTTTTCCGAGTTCATAGGATTAAATGTTTAGGTTTTTTCCCATGTCATTAAATGATTAGCTATATGTCTAATATCAAAGCTCCATAACTATATATGGAAGTTCGAAGCTGCATAGTGTTTCCCAAAAGGACAAGTGCAGTGCTATGTGTTTTGGGTCTTTCGTGTCTAGCCCTTGGTTGGTTCCCTTGTATTTTTTTCCGAGAGCTCTTCTGACATAAAAACATTTGCATTTTCTCTCGTTTCTTTTGTTTCTCGTTTACTTACTTTTGTTTCTCATTTACTTACTAGTAGCATCCTTGAAGCTACATAGAATATGTGTTTTTGCTAATGACTTTGTAAGGAAAATGAACTTTGAGCATTGAGGAAGTTTCTCCATCTTGCAAAGGGAGAAGGCTCATATAGTTAATATGAGAAGAACACACAGTTGTTGCAAATGAATGCTCTCCACAAGATAATACAAGAAGAATAAAAGATGTTGCTGCAAATGAATCCTCTGCACAAGCAAGTACCTATACTCCTCCACAATGAAAACAAAAAGGTAATCATAAGTGAAACTATATAATATATATTTTTAAATGGTATATAATATATTTATTTAAATACATACCATTGATACCATTTAGTTATAACATGTACTTAGATTTTCCTAAGCCAAACATTATCTATCTGGAATTTTGAATATGCAGATGAGCTTTTATGTGGCCACAACGTGAAACCTTGAATGTGAAACATTAACCCAAGTAATGGATCAAAACCTTTGCCTCTACAAGACTGGACCATCCTCCCTTGAAGATGTTGATATTTCACAAGGCCTTTCATTCAGTAACATTTATAACCATTGAACCCCCTTGGTTGCGACATTCAATAGAGAAAATTCTTTCTTTCTTTCCTGAAAAATCTACAGTTCGTGCTACTGCTTATACAACTACCTTCCACCTTCCCTAGCATAGAAACATCAAATCAAAACCCTTCCATGAGTGGAAGTTATCCACAACATGATTTCGAGGAAAAATGAGCAAGTATGAAGTAAAATGTTTTGCATTTCATATAACTCATATGAATAGATAGCATGTTAATCACCTTATAATTATTCAATTTATTATGTAGCTAATTTGAATTAGATGTACATCAACAACCTTTATAATATTCTAAAGTTTGTTTTCTTTGCGGTTGCTTTCAGGTTCCCAAAGATGCATTATGACATTCCTTGATTAAAAGGACTACATTTATTCAATTATTTGTCTAATATCCCTTCCCTATGCTAGATCTTATAGAGAAGATAACAAAAACAAGATGCAACTCTAAAAGTCTTATGTAAGCTTTGTCTCTATGAATTTGAATTTTGGGTGCAATCCTCCTTCGATATTTTACCAAAAAGAATTGGTGCCATAGTTTTAAGCGTCTTGTCTTATCCGACCACTCCATCCTGTGACAATTGAAAACTATGATATAGTTGGGTATCACGTTAAGCATCGGGCATAATCTATAATGTATGGCTTGTTTGGAATTATAACAAGTAGGACTTAAACATAAAATTTGTATGAAGTTATGTAATTATAAAAAGTGTAATCATAAAAAATTTATAGTTCTATATTATTTTAGATTTTATACTCTAAATATTGATGTTATATAGTGTTTACCTCCAAAATAAACTTTAAAGTTTCAATATTTTATACATTGCTTATCTTCATAAATATCAATCAAAATTCCTACAATGTTAAATTAACTTTTTGATAATATTTAGATTGTCGAGAAATAAATTAACTTCTTGATAATATATAGATTGTCCAGAAATAGGAGGAATGAAAATTTCGCAAATTTTGGGCTAAGGTCTGCTTTCCGAGTGAACCATTCTATCTCCAAAACATTCATTAAAAAACCAAATTCCACTACAAATGAAAAAGTCAATGTTGTCATCACAAAACCAAAAGCATTATAACCAAAAATGTTAGGATTAAAATATACCACTCCATTTCCTCCCCCTAGTTGTGGAAGATCCAACCATTCAATGATATTCCCACTAGCTACTACACCTACCAAACCATCCAAGCAATCTCACCATCGGTAACAAGAAATGGCTAAGATGCTCCACTCCACTCCTCCCTCGTCTCTAGAATCATGTGAATTTCGAGTTTGAATCCTCTGTTGTCTTTGACATCATATCAATTCCTGGTTTGAATATTTGTTATTCAGATAGGCCAAGTACCTAAGAAACACCTACATGTTGTAATGACCCCAGTTATTATGACAACATGCGATGCATAACTAGTGATATATATATATATATATTTAAAGAAGTAAAGTAATAACGACAACAGTCAATCAATGCAACTCAATGACAAACACAATGCCTACAATTCACACAATGCCTACAATTCAATCAACAGAAAAACATAACAACCTAGCATACTAGCACATCAAACAACTGAAAGAAACATAAGACAGTCTGTTAGACGAAAAATAGAAACAACTAACCGCCCTTCCTACCCTGCAAGGTTAGGACCTCCAAGACATAAAAATAACGGTCAAGCCCAGGTTCCAATCGATTTTGACCATTTAAGGTATCAAGGTTGGCAACTGTTCTGAGGAACAAGGAGGTGTCTACGTCCTGCCCAACACATGGAAGATCACACCTACTAAGCTAAAAGACAACATCAATCAACCAACCACAACAACTTCGATGACCAACAACTAGAACCTTCCCGACAAGCGAGAGACAATCACAATAACATTACAACAAGTACAACCTTACTTAAGAAAACAACGTGCACACTCACCCAGTCATAAGGTATCACGTTGCCACCTTGCGACCAAGGCTCTAGGGACCTACGCGCAAAAAAAATGATTCCAATCCTTCTACGAGACATAAAACTAATACACCTAAATTTTGTTGGCACTAACATACATTTTTACTGAAGATGGCGTTTTAAAGTTGTAAATAAAAGAGAAAGTGTTGAAGGTGAAGAACTTGTAGCTTGTAAAATCATAGTCTAACTTCGATAAGATTTTCTTATTCCATTAAAAAATTTAACATTAAAACAAGGTCTTAGTAAATTCTTATACATATTATGGAACTGATATCAAATCGAAGAATTCTAGATAAGGTAAACAAAATAACTATGAAAAAACATAATTTCTCGTAAGGTGAAGGACAAGGTTCTAAATTTCAAGGGGAAATGGGATGTGTAAAAAAGAAGACATTTATGGTTGCAAAACTACAACCCAACTTTTATAACCCTTTTCAATAGAAATGGTCGTATTAGACATCCCAAAACTTATAAACATTGAGGACCCATTATATTTATATCAAATAGGAAAAACCAAATTAAGATAGAGGCGAATAGTGAGTATATCAACAAATGTAGATTTTGTTTATAAATTATTAACCACATTATGCAAGTAAACAAATTGATGTTTTCAATCTTAAATAAAATATTATAACTATTGTTTATTCTTTTTAAAAAGGTTCTCATATACATATTAGAGATCTAAAACAAGTTTTGAAGATTTCAAGATAGCAAATAAAATCCCTGTGTAGTAATAACTGTAATTCAAATGGAAATAAATTTTCAATGCTTATTTGCTGCCAAAAACAAACATTTCTAAATTGGAAAAATAGTGTCCGCTCTTAACCATCCAATAATTAAACAAAACAAACATTTCCAATTATATAATGTTGCAAGTTCTTAACCACTCCATAATTAATTCTTATGGGCATTTATAGAACTCTGTAAAATAATAATAAAAACTCTGTGTAACTGCATCAAATCGCGGGGTGGTTATTAAGGAATGGGTAAGATCTGAGCATAGATAGACCACAAAATTGATGCATCTGTTATCAATGCACATATTTTTAAAAATTTGCTATGTGTTTATTCAAGGGGAATAATGTTGGGCGCTCTTAACCCCAGGTCTCGAAATTAGAGATCTTCACCTACCAACTATCTGAAACAGAGACTCACCACAACAAAATAATAGTATAAAATCTAAATCGTTGATTAGAAATAAAAACTGTCTAAAAAAGCTTAGAAATGTGCGGGTAAAAAGCGGCAAGAAAACTCGAAATAACAGAGTTCAATTAAGCCAAGGAATATATCATAGAATTAACTGAAGAGTTACCTCCTACACGCATAACACATGGTTGAGCCAATGTGTTTCTCTCTATCTCTTTGAAAGGAAAAACCCTACAATTATAACCGTCATCTTCATAAGGGAAATTCTCGTGAGCCCGGGGAGATAGAAGATAGGGAGAAAAATAAAAATCATCATGGATTTTGCTCGAAATGCATCTCATCTGGATAAACTTGTGTTTTTATCCATGAGGGTTGAATCGTTATCAAATTTGCCGCGTTATTTCTATCTTAAGAATGTATTCCAGGTATTAATGCTGCAAGGAAGGCGGGGGATGAGATACAAGAAGGTTCCATAACTAGGGACCCTGATATTGGATTGAAGTTGGATCATCATTTTATTTGGAAATGAAAAAAAAAATAGTAAGAAACTAAGGTGGGTAAAGGAGCCCGAAATTTTTTGAGCAAGGGAGTAAGGGCATCGAGTTCTGAACTCATCCCAAAACGAAAAGGAAGGAATCATAAATTGCAGAGGGAAAAAATCAACAACATTAATCGCAGAGAAATAAAACATTGGGTGAATTAGATAGACATCCACAAATCGTTGCATGGAAGAACGAGTTTGGAGTGAATAAATAACAACAATTGCAGAGGTTAAGGAGGGAATAAACGTCCAGGAGAGAATTCCTTGTTGGGAAGAGAAATGATCCTACACTTATTATCCATGCACAAGAAAGGAAGGCATTTGAATCTTAATCTTTAACACCAGAGTGAAAGACAGTCGATTTGGATTCTGGCTGACTGCTCAGGCACAAACTAATAACTTAAAGGATAAAGGAATAGATGAAAGAAACACAATTTTTCTTTGTATTAAAAATAATAAAAAAAAAACCGCAAAGAAGACATTTAAATTCAGAGTTTGGGTTCACCATTGGAAATCAAATCAAAAGTACAGTGAGCATAAGGTTGGGATAACTTTGAATTCTTTGATCGTAAAACGCTGGGCTCCTTAAGACAAATTCATTGAAAGAAGAAAAAAGAAATCTCTGAATAGTATTATGTTAAATAAAACATAAACTTTAACACAATAGAAGTACCTTAACTGAAGGTGCAGGAACATAATTTAACTACCCTTCAACCAAATTTCACAAGCGTAAATTATCAGGACAAAAAATGAACTAAATTTTTTACATAATGACACACATGTGTTTTTGACGTTAGAGAGATGGATATACAGGGAATTTAACTACAATTCAATACAAATATACACATGCATACCGTAGACAAATGTGAATGCTCCAAAGTCATTGTCCCGCACGCACTCCATCCAGCTCCCGCTTGCCAACTGATGTGACCTCACTGGTACCTTCCAGCCAATGCTAGGGGTACTCTTCTTCCCCCTCATCCCCCCAAGCCACAAAGGGTCCATGCACACGATACCAGATAATTATAGCACCCATTTCAGCTTGCAAGTTCGAGCTACCACTCGTTACCAAAGCTCGACATCCCAACTCCCACAAGAGAAATTTCATTCAAGATGAAATTTCAAAAGAGTAACATTATGCAAGCCAGATGTGATCCATACTCCTCCTCTGCCATCATTTTTATTGATTTTCTTAGTCATTAGTTTCCCAAACCCTCATTAGATTCATTTTTCATTTATTTAATTAAGAAAAACCTTCCCCATACACATGTCACCCGATCTCCTAGTTGCACCAAAAATCAATTTATTAGTTAAAAAAATATTCCTATTTCCCTTACCTACTCAAAAGAGTTCCTAAAAATGCTCCTTGGTGTCTCATTCTTCCCTTACAATTCTTAAATGACTTACGCCTTACTTAATTCCTAGTTGAGTTCATAAATAGAAAGTTCCAAAGGCTAGATTCCTTGCTAAGTTAGACATTCCCCTTTTTCTTTTATGTTTCCCCTTTTCCTTAGGTTTCCCCTTTTTCTTTATGTTTCCCTTTTTATAACTAAGTTCAGAATTAGCAGGTTTAGACAAAAACAACCAAATACGAATTTTATTAGTTAAACCTTTATTAAATTTCCACTTTAATTATTAATGCTTGAATTTTCTTTACCCCCTTCTGGTTACATGTCTAATTAGTTTATTTTTTTTTGTTCAAAGGTTCTACTTAGACCTAGGTTTTCAATTCACTAGGCTTGGTGATAGTTCTACAGGGAAAAAATTAGTTATTAAACTTTACTTATCACATCATTCATTTAAGGTTGAGCAGGCCCTAAGGAGGCATAGTTTTCTAGGCAATAGGTTTATTAACTTACCAGTTAAAATCACGACCTGCCTTTTAGGACGCACTACATCCTCCAAGGGTGTCACTCGCCTCTTTCTGTTTTCTTTGAGTGACGTTCCATTAAAGACATATTACATGCTACAAGGGTGCCACTCACCTCTTGATTGAATTTGGTAGACGTCAAGCCCCCGAAGTCAATACTCCATGAGGTGACTCTACTACATATTGAAAAATTTGCGATGAACACTTGCGATGAAAGTACTCTTTCGTTGCAACATGCAAGAGAAAAAGTTCATTTTTTCTAAATCTACCCCATCTTCGTCACAATCTCAATGCCTACAGTTTGACTAAATTATTATGGTCAATGTTCGTCGCACAAGAGACGATGTTAGATTGTTTGTCGCCCTTGCAATGAAAGTTGACTATAATAATTTAGTTAAAATTTGCCGTTGAAAATGACCTGAAATAAATAGGTGGAAAAAATATATTTTTTTAGGCCACTATCATCGCAATTGCGACGATAGTGACATAAAATTGGCCTATAAATATTTGACGATTTAAAGATGTTGCGACAATCTTGCTATAACAACAACAGCTCCGAAAGGGTATTTTTGTGCAGAAAAATGTCGCAGAATGTTGTTAGAGGTGGGGAAAAAAGTAAAGAGGGTGAAAAGGGTGATGGTAGAAGTTATTGCCCTTGGAAAAAATGTTGTCTCAGACGTCCCGTAAGAATTTTAATAGCAACATCTACAAAACATTGTAGGAAATATCGTCACATTGATGGTAGATTGAATGAATATCGTCCGATGGTAATTAGCTATATATTCATTATCTTTTTTTATTTTGCCAATTTTATATAAAATTATATATATGCATATATATTTTTTGAATGTTTGTTGTAGTATACACTAATTTTTCATGATTGTTTGTAATTATAAAGTTAGAGTTGCCCTCTCACTTTTTGCAGAATATTGCACCAAATATTAGTAGAAATGATGTTGTACAAGCTGAGGAACATCATCATGACCAAGAAAATGAGGATCTCGTGGAAGAAGATGATGGGACAAATAAAATTAATGATCCCATGGAAGAAGATGATGGGACAAATCAAATGATCCAAGATTTGTTTTCGCAGTCAGATGAGGATGGGGAAAATGTTGGTATTTATGATGAAACTCTATTCGAAAAGGTAAATAAACGACTTTATGAAGGATCAAGAGAAAATATTATGTCCGCTACATCGTTGATGGTGAACTTAAAGGTAATGAATAATTTTTCGAACACTTGTATGACACAGAGACCTCGTACATATCAAGGTTTGCATGCCATTATGAAAGACATTGGAATGGATTATCAAACTATAGATGCATGTCCTAATGACCATATTATATATTATGGACATCATTCTTCGAAAACCGAATGTATGCAATGTCTTATCAGTAGATATCGAACTGATCAAGTAACAAACAAGGTCCCTCGAAAGGTTCTTCGTCATATTCCCATAATTCCATATTTGCCGCGATTTTTCACATGTGAAAGCATAGAAAAATTTATGGATTACCATCCATGTAAAAGAGGTGAAGATGGTGTTCTTTGAATGCCTACCGATGGTTCTGCATTTAGGGAAATTGAGGAAAAATGGGCAGATTTCAAGGATGAACCTCGTAATGTTAGGATTTCATTGGCAGCTATCGGTGTTAATCCATTCAGAGAGCTTAGGTATATTTAATCAGTGTGGCATATTTTTTTTATCAGCAATAACATTCCTCCTTGGATGTCAATAAAGAGGGAGCACATAATGTTGACAATGATTTTTCAAAGTAGTTGTTTACATTAATTTTTTGAATTTATCATTTTCATTTGTTTCAAATTTTGCATAATATCTTTTGTTTTTTTATTTAATTATATATATTACATGATATCATTCCTTTAGTAATTATGTGTAATTTCAAACAATTAGGTAAGTACCAGATTAAATATATGAATGTATATATCGAGCCTCTTATCAACAAGCTACTAAAGTTATGGGATGGCATCACAATGTACGACATATGTAAACCAATCAGGGAGAAGAAATTTAAATTCCATGGAATACTTTT
>SNQJ01S0211207.1:0-15851 GCA_010110895.2 Picea sitchensis | reverse complement strand
AAGAGTGTACATACTTCTGGGGTGTAAATACTTCATGGGGTATAAACACGGCTGAAAGCAAGGACCTCTGAATCAGGAAGATAATAAGGCTCCACAACCAACACAAACATTAATAATTTTTCATAAATTTCAAATAAAACTAATTCAGGAATACCACTTGTACTGCAACTTGCTACCCATGCATTTACTCTGCGTCCAGCCTGGCAAGAACTACACTACCATGCAGCACTTGTTTTATATAGTTTTAAAGTTTCTTTTGTAAAAAATTAAAAAATTATTTTTAATTGTAAATATTTCAAAAAAGTTGGCTTTCATTTTGACTTTTAGTTTTAAAGTGCATTATTTTGAAAATATGCAGCTTATGATTTCTTTTATTCACAACTTGTTATATTGTTGTCATTTAGAGAAACTTATCACAAATTCGAGGTCAAAGGAATTGAGCGTCACCAAAATCTACAAAATGATATAAGATCTTACGAAAGATTGGGGTTCATTTATTAAGTGTTAATTCTCAAAAGAGGAAACGTTGAAGAATAAAATGCTACCATATTTTCAGATTATTTCCACGATATCATGAAAAAAGAATCTGCTAGATCTATCCAAAAATGAAGTTATCGATCGTTATGAGGCGAGAAATGAGGCGATAAAATATTTTAATTCTTTAGTTTTCCATTTGTTTACTATGCTTCCACGTTAATTTTAATTTGAACTCTTTTTGTTCGCTTTATTAGTCCCTGTCTCCGACTAGGGACTAAGGCATTCGCATAGCAGTCAAAGGGCTTTGACCTTGTATTAGTTGGTTTATTCTATGATATTAATTGATATTAATTAGTGCTTTTTGTAGATTATTGTACTAAAACTATATTATTTGCCTTTTTTTTCTATACAAATAATACATTTTTGAATTTTATCATTTATATAATGTGATTTTTGATTGGTTGAATTCATTTTGATTTGACATAAATCCCCTGGTGTAAGTGGATATATTTCCCATATTTGTAAGAAATAAAAATTAATTTAAAAAAAATAACAAATTTTCTAAATTATTACTAGCTCCTTTAGAGGTTGGCTCTGAGAGACAATGCATCCTCCCTGGCTACGTTCTCACCGCTTGGTGACCTCCTCAATTCCTAGTCACCTGCTCACCCTCACCCTCTCCCCACCGCCCTGCACATTAAATTTATGGCATTAAATTTATGCTATATTCCATTTCTTCTGATTCCCGTAACATTAAACACCGATGTTATCTAGAGAAGGTTTGTCCACAATGCTTCGGCACTACCTGTCTATTTCCTCAGTCACTATTCTCCTTCAGCAGAAGCAGCAGATTCTATCGTTGTATATTCTTCAGCAACGACAATAGAGCGACAACAGATTGGCACACTCGGCAGAATTAGTGCAGCTTCGGTTCCCCTGTAAAGATTATAGTGGATGGTTGGGTGCATTGTTGAAAGTGAAACATAGAAGCTTCAATGAGGGCACAACAATAGTTATATATAGTTAGAGATAGAGGTAGGTGCCTACATGCTAGTTTAAAGTTGTTATCTTTAGAGTGCTGGATTTTCCTTATCACACCCTACTTTGTATCATAATGAAATTTGATGAAGAGTAGGATAAAA
Organism: Picea sitchensis; assembly: GCA_010110895.2. Taxonomy (NCBI): domain Eukaryota; kingdom Viridiplantae; phylum Streptophyta; class Pinopsida; order Pinales; family Pinaceae; genus Picea; species Picea sitchensis. The sequence continues at coordinate 14,232 of SNQJ01S0211207.1, read as the reverse complement.
GATGGGGAGATTCACCTGGAGATGGGCCTACAATTCCTTGGCATAGCCTTAACACCCTGCATATCTGGTAGCTCTTGCTCCTTGTGTAGGTAAATTATGTATATTGCAATGAGAATAAATTGTAAAATTGTAAATAATATTGTCTAGAAATAAATATATCCATGTAAATGTAAATATTATGTATATTGTAGTGGAAATAAATAGTAAATATCATCTATATTGCAGATATTATTTATATTCCGGTAGAAATAAATCTCTAAAATCTACTCTGCAAGAGTCTAAGAAGAAATATTTTTTTATCATGTAATTACATGTTTTAGCCATGCTTTAACCATTGGAAACTTTCATCAATACCTTGATCGACAATCCCCACCTACAGAACCTTCGACTAATACATCTGTAAAATTGAAGGAATAGATATATATACTTAAAAACATGTCAAATTTCTACAGTGAGAAACTAAATTTAATTCGGCGCCCATGAACAATACTATCATTCATACTTGTTAATGGATTCAAATCTTTAATGTTAATAGCATAAGAAGAAGCAACAACAAATCGATCTTTTCCAGTCTATTTTTCCTTTTCATAAATGGTAGAAGGAGTTGGTACTGCTAATCCTAGAATATAAGGTTTCATGAATTTCATTAATTGTTTGAATGCAACACCTTTAAATACAAAGGTCACATGAATTTCATTAAATGTTTGAATGCAACACCTTTAAATAGAGCCAGGAAAAGTAAAAGCAGTAAGAAACATGGAATTCAGGCCCTAAATACGTGGAATAATGGGAAGTACATATCAATCAACAAACAACAATTCAAAGGAGCATAGGATTAAGGCTGATGAACTTCTCTCCCTTAACTTTCCCCAAACTATTTATGTTGTGCTAATATAGGGAGCCTAGGGTTAAAACTTGCTTGGAATATTATTTAGTGCATAGTATTTTCATAAATTTTATATGTTTTAATAAAAATAAAAATAAAAATTAAGAATACATATTGTTTAGAATATTATTTAGTGCATAATATTTATCAGATATTTTACCATTTTTTACAAATACATACTTTTTTTGAAGCTAATTATTACTGAAAAGATTTACTCTTTCCAACTTTATAACTTCTTTTTAACCTTATTATTATTACAGAACAAATTTTCACTCTCCAACTTAACATAAATTATTATGAAAAAAACTTGAAGGAAAATGACCAAATATTTAATATTTTTATGATGTTAAACAAAAGGTTGGTTAACCTAAAAAGTTGCAGAAAACTAAAAGACCAATGAATAGCTTTACAAGCCTTTGAATTTCCTTCACTCCTGCAATAACCTGCATATAATGTCAAACATGTGAAAAAGTTGGCAAAGTGAAGCTCTGACGCCCTCCCATTGTCATTTACATTGCCCCCCATGCCCATTTCATAGTTGATCTCTATCAAATTTGAATTTCACTCTACCTCCCCTGAAAGACTCCATCAAGGCTTAAAGGAAAGGACTTTGTCCAATTACTTTCCTTTTCATAATTCTAAAAAATGTTAAAAGGTTATAGTTGAAAACAATATTTAATGCAAACTAAATACATTTAATACAAATCTTACCAAGGCTTGTTATCTTGATTTCAAAAGGAGGTTTCTGGTACAATTGCAGTTGGTCTGCCATTTCTACCTGCAAATTGAAATCGTTCATAAACTTGGAATTAGAAACATTTGGGAAGACCTTCTCTTGGGTTGCAGGCCAGTGAAGAAGTGGAGGTGACAATGTACAAGGTATAGTTAGGCATGTTCTTAAACAATGTGTGCATGCTACACATGTGGCATTAAATAAATTTTATTTTATTTTTATTTTTATTTTTAATGTATACAAAAAAATACATAAACTTTTGTAAATAAATAATAAATGTTTTAATCATGGTGATTAGTCCCTCTCGTAGGCGTAGAGGGACTATAGCGATTGATAAATCGTTGACCTGGTATTAGATTGTGCATTGACCAGAAATATTTCCATATTTTCTATTGTTGGAACAAGGGAAGTGAAAACATCGATTTTAATTTAATAAAGAGTATCATGTTTGTCAATATCTGAATGGACAAAGGATTGGAGGTCTTATTGCAGCCTTCGTTATTCCCAATGTTAAATATCTTGACCTGTCCAAAGTATTTGGTAGTATATGGCCTTTTTGAATTATATATTTTATTATGCATTGGTCAATGGTGGATTAATGCTAGCATTAGTTCGAATGTCTCCCTTAGCATTTTTTGTTGGGTAGAATGCATTCTCTACCATATTACTATGTCTGTTTTTTTCTTTATTGTTGTGTGCTTCGAGAGAACAAGCTTGCCACACTGCATATTTTCTTAAATTCTTTCACATGCCTATGTCCTTCGATCGTCCTGACAGTCTTAAATGTTTACCTAACAACTTTGGCAGTGTTAAATTATTCTTGTAAAGATGGGCTGCAATACAGTTTCATTCATGGTCAGCATCGGTGCTCGAGTGTTCGATCCTTGTTTGGTGCTTCGTTCCATGGTTCTGGTTCTTATTTGATTCAACTTTGAAAAGTTGAGGTCCTACAATTGCAGTTCAATCTCTTCATGGTTGTTCACTGGTTTGTTGTTTTTCAACTTTGCAAGTTGTTGGACATGTTGTTGTGGTTTGCAGTTTTTGGGGCTGAGCTCTTGTCGTTCTTTGTTGACGGGTAAGTTTCCCTGTTGTTGTTGTTTTTCAATGGTGGCAGTCCCACCATCTTTGTTTGTGCTCTTAGTTTCTGTTCCTGGAAAGCATGTGTCTTGCAATGCAAAGGGATTTACGAAAAGTAGTTGGGAGCCATCAGAAGAGGGAACCATCGGGCGGGGTCTCTACGCAGGGTATGCTTTCATTCTATGGGTGGGAACACTGCGTCTACCTGTTCTATTTCTACTGAGTAAAGTTACTGTTTTATTTATTTCTATGTTTTCTTGTCATATTCTGTGGGGCCTAGGGGGGATTGAAGTTGAGAAGAAGAAGGTTCAAAGATACATACGGGAATTGGTGCCCTGCTTTGTTTTTTTTTTTCTATTTTGCTACCTTTTATTTTTTTCTCCTGCTTTTCTCTGTTTTCATAGAAAGTGAAACTATGTAGCAAATAGCTTCAAAGTGACAGTTGAAAACATGAACGAGGTAATAGATGTTGAGTCGTAAAAAATATATGCACAGACCATTGTACATGACAGCATTGACGTGGTTTTGCATAGCAATGCGCTTTTTAGATTGGATGCATTCTCGTATACTGTTGGGGATTGCCTTTTTTATACATTCCAGGTTCTATTGCATTTTCGCTATTCGTCGACTGAGTTGCGCAATGGATTGATAGATTATTTCTTGACCTATTTTAAAAATGGCGATGTCGAGGCTTTGCAGTCCTATGAATACGAACTGGAATCTGATTTTCTTCGACAGTTTCATGGAATACAAGATGTCACTACACATTTTTCAAAAATGCGGTTGTTTGCATCTCCAGTTCTGCCTCCGCATGAGAGGGGACTTTGGGGAGATACATTTTGTATACGATGGCTATCTAACTGGCTGAATATACTAGTTTCCATTTGGTCATTGACAAGAAAAACAAGATATCCACTATTCAATAAAACTGCATCTGACAATCCATATTGCATCTTGTTCCATGATGCCAATGCCCTCAGTGGCCATTATGAACCTCTGGTGTATAGAAAAATGCCCATATGCAATATAGAAGGTCCTCATATCTACTTGTTTATTATTTTCAAAGACCTTCAATAATAATGCAAAGAGATTTTGCATGGCATAGATTTCCATGGTTTACAGCTGGCAACAAACATTGTGTCTAGCTGTGGAGATAGTCTGTTTAATGCAATTTTTTGTTTGGTACCAGCAGAATTCGATGTTCAGTCGTTGCGACTTTACATTGTACAGTCCTTTTGCAATGTAATTATAGGCGGCAGCCAACAGGCTTGTAGGTGCTTGCATCAGCACCTTTGCCCATATCTCATAGAAAATATGCCGACAGTTGGAAGTTGGCAAGAATACCTTGTGAACATGGCGCTTCCATATAAAAAAGGGTGTATGGAGGGTTGCAGATTCTGTTTGCAATGGTTGTCTGTCATATTTAGGGTTAATATCCAGGTGTGGTTTCCCTTGCCAAATGCCACTGTCCATTCTTGGGTTATTGATTGAAATTGTGATTGAACAATTGACATCCTTTCGTTCAAAATAGATACAACACATATCCATTATGAACCTTTGCTTGCAAATATCGGTAGTTCAGGATTGACTGTCCATGCCACCCAAACAGAATCGAATTTGCATACATGTGGAATGTTTTTTTGTGAAAATGAAAGTCCTCCCAGTTGTGATATGGGCAGACAGGGCTTGAACAAAAAAAACATGCATAAAATTCATGACCGTTTTGATGAGGCCATAGACGGCTTAGACAAAAAACGTACAGTAAGTTATCACAATTTGAAAAATATTATTCGTCAAATTCGTCCGACTTCTTATAAGGTCATAGAGACCTTCAACAAAAAATGTAAAGTAGTTTCTCAGAAACTGGGTGAAAGTGAAATTCATCCCAGTTGCCACCATCTCATCCTACCCTTGGGCAAGAAACGTAGACTAAGTTACCACAACTTGAAAAAGGTCATGCACGAGAGGAAAAAATGCATTGCTACACTTCCTTTTAGAGAGAAACTCACATATGACAATGTAAAGAAATGTGTTCGTGCAGAACAAAGAATAAACAGGTGTGATTGCATATCCCATAATGGTTATGCAACTGTACGACTTCATGATCTACAAGAAACACCATGCAGTAGTAGCAATAAAAACCAGGAAACAATTTCTGCGAATACTTCCCTACAAAAGAAAAATGCAAGACAGAACTACATGAAACAAATTAAAGACACTCCTTCCATTGCATGTGCAATTTGTGAACAATTGAATTTTTCAAAAAACAGTAAGTCTTTCACGCCTGATTTGCAAGAAGAATACCTCGGCTTGACAACCCAGGATAAACCATTTTCCAGTGCAAAAGTTTGTCTTCCATGCAAATGATCGCTTGAAAATGGAAAACTGCCATAGTTTTGAACCCCTGACCGAATAAGATGTAATACAGCACTAGCAGATGTAAGTGCACTTACGGAACTCGAGGAGAGACTTGTGTCTCTGTGAATTTCATTTGCCCAAATCAGACCTTGGGGCTATAAACGACCCCAGATGGGCTTAACAGGATCAATTATTAATGTGCCTCTTCAGCTAGATGTTGTGCAAAAAGCATTGCCACAATCTATTAACAATACAATTACAATCGATGTGGCTCTGAAAAGACACTTGCGATACAAAAATGCCTATCGGACAGGCAAAGTGTGTGTGCATGCTATTATGAAAGCATTAAAGGAATTATGTTCCAGATCCCTGTACAAAGCAGAGAACATTTATATAAATGCCAACTGGAACAATGTTCTCGCAGAAGAACATGGTAACTCTGCAAATACTCTTGAAAATCCTAGTGATTTTGATGCAAGTGATGAATTGGACAATGAAACAATTGCTGAAACATTGGTGCATGGATTCACTGATTCACAGTGCATTCGAGACTTGCAAGACAAAATTGTCGAAATTGCACCTGTCGAGGGGCAGTGTCCACTTGGAATATTCAAGGAAAAATTCGTTGAGGAAATGAACTTTCCAACACTCTTCTATGGAGATCCACGTGGCACTGATATTACAGAATGATTCAGTTATCATAAAATAGTTCGATGCGAGCTGCTACATTCAAGCGGTTGCTTCTCCTGTCACATAACAAATTTGTTTTTCAAGACAATGCGCATAATAATCGAGCAAGTTTTGTCCTGCATGTGGGTCCGAATAAGAAAAGGTCAGTTACAAGGAAGAAAGTTGTTCGCGAAGGATGTGAAGTACAAAGTTAACCTAGAAAAAATTCTAAAATCTGATATTGGATACATAGATTTCAAAAACATCTGCACCTCTCCTGACTATTTGCAACAAAACAAAAAAAATATTTTTGCAATGATCCTGCAATCAGGCCCGCCAACATTTTTCGTCACATTTACAAGTGCAGAGCACTACTGGGATCCATTAGTGGCTGCGATATTTGACCTACATAAGAAAAATAAACGTAAAAAAGAAACCGATACACTGGAAAATAGCAACATTGACTAGCTCATAAGAAAAGACCCGGTGACATGTACTCACTACTATAGACAAAGAATGAATGCTTTGAGACAATTGATATGCCATGATGAAACATTTTTCGGATAAATATTGAACTACTTTTTTGTCACTGAATTCCAGAATAAGGGAAATGAACATGACCACGCACTATTGTGGATAGAGGATGCACCAGTGTATGGAGCCGATAACAATTCGGAGATCGAACAATTTTTGGATAAATACATAACATGCAACACAAATCATTTGGATCCGGAACTTGTGAAATTCCATAGACATTACCATACAAGAAGTCGTAGAAAACGAAAAAACTCACATTGCAGATACAACTTTCCCGTGTCACCAATGAGAGCTACAAGAATCATAGAGCTAGTTAGTGTAGAGGAAAATGTTGTTGTTGAGAAATCTAAATCCTTGTTCACATTTCTAGCAGAAGGGGGATTTGACGAAATGATGAGATTTGATGCCTTCTCGACACAGGTAAATCTTTCAGAATATGAGTACATCCAAGACATACAATGTACACTTAGGCAACCAACACTTTTCCTTAAACGAAAACTCTCCCATATTTGGAACAACAGTTTCTCCAAGGATATGCCAGTTATGTGGAAAGAAAATACAGATGCGCAGTACGTGTTGAATGCATATGTTGCAGCATCATACTGTACCTTGTATATGACGAAGATTGACAAATATATGACAAGTGCATTCATAAAAATACGCAAAGAACATGAAAGAAATCATATTGATGCCATACAAATGATACGCACACTTGGAAATACATTGCTTAATCTTCAACAAATGTTTTCTCAGCAAGCAGTTCACATTGCACTTTCCTTGCCCCTCACTTGTAGTTAAAGAAAATGTGTCTTCATAAACACATCTCCACTTGAAAAATGCACATTTGTCCTTAAACCATCAGTTTTGTTGCAACAAGAGCCTGAAAATTCAGAGGACGTGGTATGTCGCTCTATTATTGATTATTGCATCCAGTGTCCATCTCCTATTAGGCATATCTGCTTAGCATAATTCGTATCGCATTACAAAAAAAATGGTGCACCCATATCAAAAAGAAAAAAACCCTCTGTCATACGATTTGTCAAATACAACAAACATTGTGACTATGAAAACTATTGTAGAGAAAAATTGTTGTTGTATGTTCCGTTCGATGAAAACGAAGAGACATTAATGCATAACTTTTGTACATGGGAGGTTGCGTATGTTGCGTCTGAGACTATGGTGCACATCAATGAAGTTATATTTACCTATAATGTTAATCCAATATGGGGTGATCTAGAGGTTGCACTTAATGACCTAGAAAACCCTGGCGATCATGATGACACATTCAGAGACCCAAAAACAACCAGAACTGCTTCTGAGTCCTATGAATTACAAGGAGATTTTCCTCGTCCTCCAGCGGCTGGAAGTGAAAAACATATCAATCTTGGTTTCAAGTTACAAAACATCCTTGCCTAATTGAAAATAATGAATATCACAGAATAAGACGTTTGTTGAATCGTGAACAACAAACAATTGTAAAGGATATTGCTCTTAAAAAATGCTTGAACATGAACATTCATGTGCACATGTTCCTTACAAGCGGAGCAGGAAAAGACAAGACATTCACAGCAAAAGCATTGTTCCAAATGCTTATATGAATCTATGATTCAAACAATTCCTCTGATCCTATGAAACCAAAGGGCCTAATAGATGCATACACAGGAAAAGTTGCATACAATATTGGTGGAACAACAGTCCACTCTGCATTTTTAATGCCTTTTAACAAGTCACAGTTTCTTCCACTTAGCAAGGAAATATTGGATACATTATCTAAGCTTTATGAGGAACTCCAACTTGTCTTTATAGATGAAGCATATTTGATTGGGAGTCGGTTCTTGTATTCCATTGACAGCCGACTAAGAAGCATAAAACATGTGCAGACGAAATACTTTGGAAACATTGACATGATATTCTGTGGGGATCTTTACCAGGCACAGCCCATCCAAGATTCTTTGATATTTGAACAACCCACGGTCAACATGGAAACAATCACCCATGACTTTTGGAGAGACAATATTAAATACTTTGAATTGCATACTACAATGCACCAAACAGATGAAACATTCATTGCAATTCTCAATAGAATGTGTACCAACAGCCAAACACATGATGACTTGACCCATAACAATTTGAGATGCTTACGGCCTGCACCAACAGACCTAACATTCCCTTACCTGTTCTATAGAAATAAGGATGTTGCAAACCATAATAGCCACATTCTCTCCCTAATGCCTGGCGATGATATCATCATCAATGTAACAATCCCTCTTCGTTACGACTACAAACAAACAGTGAATTTTTCTTTTTTTTTCTTTTTTTTTTATTGTGTGTTTGGAAGAAAGGCAACGACAACGACATTTAACCACACCACTGACGATGAAAGCAATCACGCATTCCAGGTAAACGGGAAACTATGACTCCACTCACTAACACAAGGGAAACTGGGTGAATCAAGTGTAGAACAACAAGGAAGAACAACTACTCACCCAACACAAAATGACCACGCCTACAAGCTAAGGGACAATATCTCCATACCCACGCAACATCCAAATAAATAGGACTAGAACCTCTAGGCGCACGAACCCAATTCCTGAAGGCATTCAACCGATGCACCATAAAGCAACTGGCAATGCTTAACAACACTCACACAGAACACACCGACTCCAGCCAAGTTCTCGCTCGTCGCTATCCCATAGGGCATTCCATGATCCTATCATCAGGAATCATGTCGTTCCCAGGTGATAGACGCGTCAATGAACTTGGCGCAACATAATCTATCCAAACCAAGGACTCTAGACAAACTGATGCACTAGGAACCGAATACCGATAAGAAAAACCACACCCATACCCCAACAACAGGTCGACAAAACGTCAGAGGAAGAAGACAAGGGATGACACAAGCCAATACACGACATCGTCCCCGACCCAACCAATCACCCAGTCTAAACCAGTCAATGAATACAATCTATTTTAACATGGGTTCCATTCTAAACGGGGCACGTCAAAGATACAATTAGTCAATAATGCACCCGCTACTTTAACGTTAATACAATCAATCGTTCAAGTCTAAGTAAACAATATTTAAACTATAATTATAAATACCATCTAACCTCCATTATAATCAATTTAGCAAGTCTAAAATTGGCAATCTAGTCTTTACTCACCAACCTAATTTTAATCATTAATACAACCTAATTGGGCAATTCTACATTAATCCACAATCTCCATCCAACTATCCATTAACTTGAATAACAATATTAACAAGCTTAATGTAGGATGCTATTATTATAACACCTATGAACAATTTAATCTCAACGTGTAGTCTAGCTATACTGACTGAACCAATAATACTAGTTGTCTATTATCATTGAGAAGGAAATTGCTAACTACTAACATCGTTGTCGCAATATAAGAAGGCAATTAACATAGCAGTTACCTAACGATTAAATTAGCAATGACAAGGCCATTTACATGACGGTTATCATAACAAGTAATAAATCAATAACAAGGCGATTAACATGTTGATTAACATAACAATTAATATAACAGTAAAAAGTCAATTACATTATTGTTAACATAACAATTAATAGCTCAATAACAAGGCAATTTCATAATGTTTAGCCATTTAACTCGCTGCGGCAATTAATCAAGAAGAAGGAATATGTTGATGACTAATTCACGGTAGCAAATAAAATGGCAATTAATAAGGCAATAATATAGCTTTTATCATTGCAATTAAGATGGTAATTAATAGTAAAACGTAAGAAACATTTAAGGCAAAATGGTGTCCAATCCAGCAACCGAAGTCAACCATTTAAAGGGGCAAAACGCGGTCACACCAGAAGCAAAACGCAGTCCCAATTAATGGTGAATCATTGTGCCATACCTTAGTAAGAACAAGCTACCAATTAATGGCAAATCGTGGGTATTTAATAGCAACTCAATCCATCGTTTGAAAGCAAAAACGTGGGCATTTAAAATGGCAATCTCAGTCTCATTTGGAAGGGAAAACGTGGGCATTTAAAACAGAAAACTCAATCTCAATTGCAAGCAAAAATGTGGGTATTTTAAACAGCAATCTCTATCTCATTTGAAAGAAAAAACGTGGGCATTTTAAATGGAAAACTCAGTCTCATTTGAAAGCAAAAACATGGGCATTTTAAACGGAAAACTCAGTCTCATTTGAAAACAAAAACCTGGGCATTTAAAACAACAAACTCAATCTCATCTGAAAGCAAAAACATGGGCATTTTAAACAGCAAACTCGGACTCATTTGAAAGAAAAAACGTGGGCATTTTAAACAGAAAATCTTTGTCTCATTTGAAAGCAAAAACGTGGGCACTTTAAACGGCAATCTCTGTCTCATTGAAAGAAAAAACGTGGGCATTTAAAACAACAAACTCAGTCTCATCTGAAAGAAAAAAACGTTTTTCCATTTCCAGGATACCAATACCAAATGCAAACATGAATCAATTCATTTTTCCATTTCCAGAATACAAATACAAAATGCAGACATGAATCAATTCATTTTTCCATTCCCAGAATACCAATACAAAATGCAGACATGAATCAATTCATTTTTCCATTACCAGAATACAAATACAAATTGCAAACAACAGTAAGAGAACCGAAAGGATCCAATCATCCAAGGACAACAATGAAGGTAGACAGTTGATAGGTTCGTCCTTTGCTCATCATCCTCGCACAAAAAGGCAGGGCATTGAGATCCATAAGTCTATTAATGTTGAAGCGACGACCGTAGATCAGGCTCTTGGCCGACTACCCAGGCGAGGACTGATGAGCTAGGGATGATAGGCAAAACCACCACAATGGTCACAATCAAACACCACAAGGAGGTCAAGACATGCGGGGAAATGAAGGTCATGGGAGTCAATCAATCATCGAGCTAGGCTAGGAAAGAAATTCAGTCATCAATCTAGACAATTAGTTTACTTACTCCATTAAACATGCAGATCCAAGCATAAATCCTACAACAATCTACCATACAAAAATGAAGAGAGTGTACCATTTCCTGATCGCCCACTCTGAGTGATGTCCCGCGCGCTCCATGCAACTCTCGCTTTCCAACCGACGAGACTTCACCGGTACCTCCTAGCCAATGCTAGGGGTACTCTTCTTCCCCCTTAGCCCTCCGAGCCGCAAAGGGACCACACACACTATCCATAGATTCAGCTAGCTCCCATCTCACCTCGCAAGGCTGAGCTACCACTCCTCACCGAGCTAGGTATCCCAACTCCCACAAGCTAAGTCAGTCAAGTAGATATTTCTGCAGCATAACGTTACGCAAACAGAAGAGATCATTCATCCTTCTCCTCCCTTCATTATATAGAATTTTGAAGTCCCTTACTTTCCTAAAATCTCATTTAATTAAGTTTTTAAAAATTAAATCCTAAAAAATTCCTCCCCGTACAAGTGTCACCCATCCCCTTCATTCCTCCACAAATTAATTTCTTTAATTAATTAAATTCCCTTATTTCCCTCACCCACCTAGAGTCACTCCTAGAATCGCTCCTAAGTGTCCCCAAATTCTCTTACAGGTTTTAATGACTTTCCCCATTATCAATTTGCTAGTTTAGTTTTAAATTAGAAAGTTCTTAATGGTAGATACCTTACTAAGTTTGACTTTCTACTTTTTCCCTTAGTTTTCCCTTTTCTTCTTATGTTTCCCTCTTTTCCTAGTTTCTTAGATATTTTAGATTTCCCTCTTTCCCCTTTTCATTTAGGACTCAAATTGGCAGGTGTAGAAATTAACCCCCTTTTTCCTTTTTTCCTTTTTAGTTAATAATTTTAAATTATCATAAATAATAAAACAATTATTTCCCTTTTTTTTTAATTTTACCCTAATAGATTTTTATGAATCATTTAAAATGCTTACCCCCTTATTATTACAAGATATAACGAAGAGTATAATTATTATTTATGTTGTTTTTATTATATATATATATATATATAGAGAGAGAGAGAGAGAGAGAGAGAGAGAGATAAAATTTTACCACTAGCATAATTTAGACTTAGACCTTAAATTTTTATACTGGGCGACATTTTATTAGGGAAATTGTTTTTAAAAATTCTTAACACGTTATTCGTCCTAAGGCCATCTAGTTTCATTCATTTATCATCAACAACGCGACGTGCCCTTCAGGACGCACTAGGTGCTCCAAGGGTGCCACTTGCCTTAATTTGTTTCCCTTGCGCTACGTGCCCTTCAGGACGTACTCCGTGCTCCAAGGGTGCCACTCGCCTCTTTCCATTTTTCTTGCACCACGTGATCCAAGGGTGCCACTCGCCTCTTAACTGAATTGGTAGACATCAAAAACCCCTGGAATCAATACTCTGTTAGGTGAACTTGTGGGAGACTAAGGGCCTCTAAGGAATAAGGCCCCTACCTTATTGTGCACCCCTTAGAATCATTGTGAGCCATTGTCGTAGTCTTCCCTCATGGCATCATGGGTCCTCTCGAACTAGGTAAACGTTAACCTACAATTCGAGCCACGGCGGAAGTTCTAGTAGGTTGTGGCAGGGTTGTTGTCCACACCTCTCCCTCAACATCTCTAGTAGTCGTGCGTGACCCCTTTACTCCACATGTGAGTCTGGTCGGAAAGCTATCATCAGCCTGCATCATCAATGAATCATGTCAAAATATATCCATATCATATCATCTAATAAGATGCACCAATATCACAGTAAAACAATCAAACCCCAATGGTACACTCCCCGACTCGATTCAGAGTCCAAGGGGTTTCATCGATTCCTCTGCATCCTCGAGGTCCAAAATCCTGCACACTGAGTAAAACCGATTCAATAGCACCTTTCTATGTCAATGTAGTAAAACAACATGTCATCAACCCATAACGCCTCATAATAAAAATCAAATGTTTTAATAGCATAGTAATCTGGATCACTTGCGAGCAAGTGTCCTCAAAGAAGAAGTTTGCTCAGTGCCCCAAAGCGGGATGTTACAATCAATTCCATTGACCTGGAAGAATACAACCATGGAAATGTGCCACGACATGAACATTCAGTCACATTACCTTTACAGCTTGTCCTCAAATTAGAAATGTTGGTTGAAATATATGCCTGCAACTATCATTCACAGGATGGCTTGGTGAATGGTGCAGATGGAATACTGAAAGGCTATACCAAGACAGAAAAAGTGGATGTCCTTTGGATTAAGTTCCATGAACCATATATAGGCAAGTGAAAAGAAAGCAAGTTGTCTTATCTATATAATTCAAATATTGGAAGCGATTGGACACCTATTTTGCGAATATCGAAGCCAGTATCAACATCAGCAAAGACAGGTTAACTGAAGATTCGAAAATAGTTTCCGATTAAACTTTCATGTGCACGTATAGTGCATAGATCACAAGGACTAACACTTGATAAAGTTTCTTTTCAGCGTGATGGAATTCAGATACATGGACTTGTCTACACAGCATTGTCCCGTGTTAGAAGCATAGAGTCCGTGTATTTACTAAGTCCTCTCACAAAAGATAACTTCAAAGTGAAAAAAAAAAGTTGATATTGAAATGGAACAACTGAGGACCATTGCAAAATGGAAACTGCATTATGATTACCAATCCATACAAACAAATTCATCTGTATCAATTCTCTCGCTTAACACACGCAGCTTAAATTCACACATGGATGATATACTGAATTACTATGATATAATGCAATCCGATATTCTGTGCTTGCAAGAAACACACATGGCATTATGCATGCTTTACAAACAATTCCCAAATCACAATTCAATATCAAGTTACATTACACATGGGGTCATGATACTGGTGAAAAAACATCTACCAATTTTGGACCATATACATATCGAAGAAAACAATGTTGAGTTGGTGCTTGCAAAAACATTTCTCATGAAACAAAAGTTGCAATACTGAATCTGTATGTTGCTCCCCATGCAACATTCTCCAACATAGTACATGTTCTTTCCAA